>NLAK01000166.1:0-17982 GCA_002370295.1 Metschnikowia bowlesiae | reverse complement strand
CAGCTGGCGTCATCTGAGTCTCGGAGATAGTCGGTCGGGATAGCGCCCGTCTCTCTCCAAGTGGGGGTAACGATGATTTCCCCTTGTAGGGTATGTCGCAGGTAAATTTGGTATCCATGGGTAGCGCGCTACCCATGGTGGATCTAACAGTTTGGCTGTTAATTCTATTCATGTAATAAAGAAACCCTTGGCCTTTGACTCCAAAAGCTTTCATCTTTGAATCCGGTGTCATATGGTGCTACTTCGGGGAAAAGGCTGCAAATCTGCCCATATCCTGCGGTATCCACTATAAGGCCCCAGAATTTGTCCGAGCCGTGGTTATGCACCCTTCTGGTAACATTTTTGTCCAGAGGCAATGTTTCCGACCCAAGTGCCTAACCATTTTTCACGGTCTCTGGCGAATGGATGTACTCATGGTCGGTCTATTTGCACTCATGGCTGGTGAGTTATACACGGCGTATGCGAGATCAGGTGTAGGTGGACAGACCAATCAGTCTGCCCACCGTAAACGTCCCATTACTTTTGTGCTTTCGAGCTGCAGCCCCTCCTTTTGTCTTGAACTGGACCTTTATCTCCGCAGACTGGTTGTACTCGTGCGTTAACGATTACCCCATCAGGAGATGCAAGGAGAGCCCTTTCAAGACATTCTCACTAGCGCGATGCATATACCTCATCTAAACTGTTGGGAGCTGTGATGTACTCTCCCATATTGTGTAGTTGTCATGTTGTCTTTTAACAAATTCTGCAATTCTGGAACTTCAGTAGTCATTCTTTGTTTCTTGTATAACCAAAATACTAGGCTTACTTTCCTACATTGGGGCGGCAGTCCCTTCCTTGAATAATGCAAAGGGGCCTGCACTAGCCACAGCCCGTTGTAGGGTTGCACCGTCATTCCAACCGCTCAATTAGGAGGTAGAGGGAGAGACATTGTTTAATCCCTTCTAACTAAGCTCTTGTGCATAGTGCGCACACGGACTTAGGTCCTCAACCTCTTCAACCCTTGTTTCCTGTATACAATCATGTGAGGATGCAGTGACCCGCATGGGCACTGATTCTCACATTCCAACAGATCTAACTGCGCAGCGTAACAAGATGCGCAACACTTCAGAAGACGCATATAAACCACTTTATTAGCAGTGATTCTCCTTTACACAAAAGATTTCAGCAGGGAATCTTCCTTGAGTCTTTCTCATAAAGTACCACTCAATGAACGATTTGCTGGGCATAGAAATCTTGACGGATCTTTTCCCCGCCAAACCGCGCAGTGAATTGGCCAGCCGCTTGCTATGTTCTCTGAGTGTGGAGATACTTATAGAGGAGATTTTCTTGGAACAAGCTTCCGCCCCAACTGGAAGCGGTTATACGGATCATGTGAAGAACCTAAAGCTCATGTTTCCAGACCATAATTTTTCTGATATTGCTGCTGAGCTTCAGCGGAACAACAATGACCTTGATGCCACCATTCACCGTCTAATGCTGAGCGATACTTTGGGCCAGCTAAGCCAGGTCTTAGGTCTTCCAACGAAAAAGGTTAAGCCGTACCTCGACAGGCACAATAACGATTTTTTCAAAGCTCTGGCAGATATAGTGGCCCATTATAGGGTCCAGAAAAGAGCGTGGACTTCGCGAGTCCAGGACCGCAAATCTGCCGCCTGGGAGGATGCCTACACTTTTGGCGATAACAAGAATGAAACACAAGAGTTGAATCAGTACTTCTGGGCGGAGAAGTCGTTGCAGCAATTAAACTACGATTTTCTTGTCAAACTGCTAACTTTTTTCCAGGGCGATGTCTTCAAGGTTTTAGATCTCGCTAGACTTTTCATTGAGGGTAAAAAGGCTCTGATCACCTATGAGCATAATCTCGGCTTTGAGACCCGTTCTCCTCCAAAGCAAAACGCCCCCACTGTCTCTGAAATGCTTAAGCTAACATCCCAGCAGAAACTCTCCAAGTTGCCCGTGCTCGGCACTCCTAGCTCTGCGGTGCCCTCAATGGGCATAGCATACAATTCTCGAACGAAAAAACATTTCCCGTCTGCGCCTTCTGTTGCGAACATACCTTCGCTGGGTGTACCTGCAGCCATTGAACCTACACTTGGCACGGCTGACAGCCTGGTAGATTTACATGGTTACACCGTTGCTGAGGCCAAATCGATCACAACATCTTCATTAGATGCCTGGTGGCGCCGAGAGTGTGAATTGCGCATTGCTGATGGGCTCCTCCATAAACACGGCGCAAAGGTGAATTTTGTTCCCCCGCTAGTCATTATCACGGGCCGTGGGCTTCACTCGTATAGTGGGCCCAAACTCCGCTCCTCTGTTCTACGCATTCTCAAAGATGGTAATTTTATCTTCGAGGAAGGCATTGGCAACGTAACAGTTCTTGGTAAGAAAAAATAGATATTGGCTGTTGGATAATGCGGAGTAGGCCGCTCGGGCATTTCGGGTCCACAAAATTGCAACTACGTTGAAAAGAAAAAAATGATTCCGCCCAGGATCGAACTGGGGACGTTCTGCGTGTTAAGCAGATGCCATAACCTACTAGACCACGGAACCTCTGATGGCAAAAAAGTTATGTGGGTTTGTAGAGTCAACTAGCAAGATAGAAACTTTCTGTTTTAAAGCTTTCAAAATTTACTTATCCCTTAATATCTCAGTATATATTTAGGCTAGCAAATTCGGACATCAAAACGAGTCATGCGCACTTATGCGAAGCCATCCTGTCCAATAGGGCTTGCATCCTGAGTTTGTCATACAGTCTTTTTTCCGCTTGCTTTAATTAACCTAAAATAAAAAATTATTCGAGCCAAAATGCCGAAACGATTCAAGCCACGGCATCTTAATCAAACAAAAACATACCTCGTTACACACGGGACATGGAAACCACTTCATCTTCGTCCGCTTTGATTCTTGATTGGTACTGCAAGACTTGAAAATGTGGTGCATGTGTGGTAAATCCACAGATTCAAGATTTCATAATGAGGTTTCAATAGAATTTGAGGTGAAACTCGACTCTCTTGACTCGAAAGAGAGCATGAAACTTTTTAAACCCTTGCTTTATTCAAATTTTCTAGTGTGGTTTGAAATATTTTGCCACGCTAATTTGATGAGTTCAAAAAAAAAAAAGATGAATAAAAAAGTAAGACACGGTAATTTGTACTTCCCTATCAATGACTTTTGAGATTAAAGCAGCAACATGTCCCACCCCCGTCAGTGCGAGCCAAATTCATAGCACAAAATTATCCTCACACAAGCTACTTGATTTTTCCTGAATATTTGGGGCATTCTGTGCTTTAAATCCTCTATATGTTGTATCTTCAAATTTTCAACCAATATTTTAACACTCTTTAGCCAGCCAAGCTTATTTTGGAGTACTGGCGCTCCCGCTAGGATTTCCAATGCTATAACTCTGGCGCCGTCGTTCTGCTCCTCCTCGGTAAATGTAAAAGTATACGAGAGTAGTTGGGTGATCTCCAAAAACAGTGGTCGAAATGCGTGCACATACAATCAAAAATACACTCCAGAACGCTTTTGTGTGTATAATCTTCATAATGTGACGGTGTTTCTCCTCTGAAATTGAAACCTTTTCGACGAGTCGAAGTCGAATACCAATGAGACAACGTGACACAATCTATATTTCGAAAAAAGGTCGACATTTCGAAAATATTTCTGCGTAAATGATCAAGTCAAAAGGCGTCCCTCATGTACTTTGCCCTTGTTGTGACATGCACAAGATTCTCAGAAGCAAAATGATCTGGACCTATGAACGCATTCAGTCAGCAAGTAAAAGCTGTATACAAACAACAAGTGTTCCGATGGTTGGTGCATGAGTACGTGTATGCACACAACTTCATGAAACACATTGACAAAAACGTTTCATGCAGAGTCGACCCAAGAAAACCGCCTCTAACACCATGAAAGGTAGCTTCAGGCAAAAAAAAACTTAGTGGATTTCCAAACCTGGTCTGGCTCCCACTGTCTTTTTATTGCCGAATTTATTCTCTCTGCGCTTCCTGAATCAGAGTGAAAAAAGACCTGTTTTGTCTTTTCGTGATGGCCGCCTGCGGGGTTTGATAGGATAATTGCAAATGGTTTTCTCGGTTTTGGTAGATGTTTCTAGCAATTGTCTGTCTGTATGGGTTCATAAGTACCGTGTGGCAGTAGACCCTAAACGTGATACTGCTTTTTGTTAGCGCGTGAGTAGGACGTGAGTTAAATGCGTCAGCCCCAATGTCCCACGTGACATAGGCGTGACTTTTGGTGACTTCAAGAATGTGCAGGATTGGGAAGGAGTGACATATAAAAGCACTCCCGCCGCGGAAAACCTTGCTCGGTGGTCTTGTATGATACAAAGTTACATGTCCCTGTATATCTAATATACTGAAATACAAGTTGGAAATTAACACTTTTCGGGATCTACATTCTTTCGGATAGCCATCTGCATCAAAGTACACCTGCATGCTACGTTACGACGTGAATTTCAAACACGAATATTTAGATTAATTTCCGATGAAAAAACGCGAAGGAAGTTATAGCGATAGTGTTTCAAATTAAAAACGGAGTGCTGTGATGGGCGTTACCATAAAGTATGCGGTAACTTACAACACTCATAACCCGGTGCGTCACTAATTTCACGCGAAGCAGCTTGGGCAATCATCTCGGCATTTCAAATTCCCTTAGTGTTTATCTATACTAAGAGCTTCACGATAACATTTTTTGTCATAATAACGTTCTGACCTGGTCGGGATCCCCCGACATTATAGACTCTACTGAGGGCTAAGCCCCAGAAGACTCAGCCACGCGGCTTTTCGGCAAAAGACATCACTGCATGACCTGCAGCATCTTCTCGTCTGTCCGCAGCTTGTCTGAACAGAAACCCCTGCACTTGAGAGGCCACTCGTCTCAGTCCTGATTTGTGGTCCAGCATTCGAGCCCGAGTGCCCCAACAATAGAACCTGAGTTCCCGTTTGCATATTTCTCATCATGTTCTTCTCTATGATATTACCCACAGGGTATTTGATATCTAAAAAGTGATTCCGCCCAGGATCGAACTGGGGACGTTCTGCGTGTTAAGCAGATGCCATAACCTACTAGACCACGGAACCTCTGATGCCGTACACTTGACGTGAGAATTTTTATTTCAGTATACAGGACACGACTACGCTAATCACTTGAGTTATCCGAACGTGACCTGAGGTAAACGTTTACCCTCAGGCTGACAAAGCTCTGCAGAACCCCTTGAACGATAAGGCAAGGCTTCGCAGAAATCCATAGCAAGAGGGGTAAAAGAAAGGTATAAAGACAACAGCGGATCCTCCGATTGAAAGGAAAAGAACTTCATTGCATAGGCACCTCTATATGAATAAGGAAGAATCTACAATACCGAAACAAACAAAGCACCTTTAAACGTCTATCCCTCAATACCTCTGATTGGCTGAGTCCTACTATCATAGTAGCCATCAAAACATCCCGGGTCCATCGATTATCATGGACGGTAGCGTTCCTGGAAACGATCCAGAATCATTGACAAGCACTTAGAATTGCGAAACAGACTTAACGCCGCAGGTCACATGCTAAATCTAGCTCTTGATAGCAATTTGGGGACTTGTTTGAGCTAAAGCAGCTAAGGCTGGTGAGACCAATGGTCTCGTTGATAATTCATATTGTTGGACGAATGCTTCGATGATACAATGAATGGATTGGCTTTCCGCCCGCCGCATGTATTTGGTGAAGTAAGTCTTTTGGCGGTCGAAGCCGAAGAAATAAAACTGAAGGGGTCCTTTTTCTTTTCATCTTTTATTTTCCATGCTTTTAGGTTTTTGTTGGATTTCGTTGGGGTCTCCGTGACCATATTCGGGAGCCGTCCCACTGGTATAGTTAAGATCCATCCTGTGTGGTTTCACGTCTTCAGGGAGAGATGATTACACTGTTGAATTGAGTCTTTTGGTGTCTCTATTTTCGTTCCGTTAATGTTGTTCGCATAGTCTAATTTCATAGTCTGCGCTTTGACTATTGACATTTGCATTTTGCCCAATGTACTGGTAACCTGAGTTGTTTGGGTTGTTTGCCTTGTCTGTTTCAGTTTTGTTGGGAATCTCGTTTTTCTTTGTACCCATTGTTGCGTTTTAAAAACCGCTTATTACCGCTAATGCTTGATTTTCCGGTTCCCGTTCTCATGATCGTTGGACTATTAGAAAGAAGAGAACCTTTTTTGTTCTGTCTTCTGATATATTCTTTTGACCCTTTTTAAACTTTTTTTTTACAAGTTCAAGCATTCCAGTGGGGTTGTCTCTTACTACTCTGGTATGGCAGTGAGAGCAGTATCCATATGTGGAATTGCTTTGACGTGGTTCATCACGACGTCCACTAATCAATGCACGGGTGACGTGCGAGGTCTCCGGCCTTGAAGTCGAGCTCAATGTCGTTGATCTTCTTGACATAATAGTTGGACCCTTCCCTGAGGCCATTTCCTGACGACGTTTTGAGGTCTGTCATCATCCAACCTGTTCACATGCTCTTGGCGGCCTTCTCAGATATCTTCGGGAGTTCCATGATAGTATTGCTAATCTAAAGGTATGACGACAAATCTCTCTTTGTCGTCATTCCCGTTACTATGAATGATTTATAATTACATGTGTAATACATCTTAAAAAAGCATGATTCACTACATTGTGCCTCTGATACGAATACATGGCTTACATCCTAATGCTTATGGTGGTATGTTTTGAATTAGAATAGACAAGGGGCTCTGTGGGATAATATAAAAGGGGAAAACTCTCAGTCTTGTATACTCTAGGTGTAGTTTGCACGAATATGGAGAATATGGAATACACACATGTACGTGCAGTTGTTGCTCGGCCGGGATACCTTGCCTCTCAGTATCCAAATTCTCAATCGTTTCCTGACAGTGCTTGTTTTTCATGGCCTTATAAGATGCATGCAAATATTTATGTTGTGCATTATGTTATCTTATAATTCAATCAAATGCACGCAACAGGCCATGTTTGCCTAACTCGACCAGTGCGATAGTCACTTGTAGAGGTATTTCCGGTAGCGAACTCTTGTATAAGGTAGCACAGTCCTACCGAAGAACTAAACCAGAGCTATTGTGTTGTTTCAGGTTGTCAGCTAAGAGTTGTGGCACAAATCCCTTAGTTATTCCCTGGGAAATACTAATACTGAAGGGGCACTCGGACTAAAATCAACTCTCCTGAACCCCTTTTCACCTTTGAGCTTTTTTGAAAATTTCAGAAAAGAAAATTTTGAGCTCGAATGGTCTCCTCTAGCTATGCCCCAAATAATTATTTTCTGGACAGATCCGTGTATGAATACGTAAAATATTTGAGCGCACCGAGCTTTCTGGTCTTGAAGACAAAAAGCTTCGCCATGGGGCACGGTAAAAAGACGGATAGCTCAATCAATTGTAAGCTGGTTACTCACTGTGAACCGAAAATGTTTGTTTAATGTTTGTTAAATGTTTGTTAAATTTTTCTGAGACACGATAATCATTTTACAGATTGACCCAGTTTTCGCACCACAGGTCAGAAAGGGCACGCTTAGGTCGGAGCTTGGTAGCATCAGATAGAAATGATACGTTTAAAAAAATTAAAGTTCCATCTATAATTTATGGAAAAAAATCAATAGCAGAACAGCAAAAACCTTAAACATTTGCTGCAAAAAAAAGAATATTAGAGGCCTCTGCTGTAAAATATGGACAAACTTGCATGAATATACCTCTGGCGCGGATTATTTAAGATGCTTCATAGGTGGTGAACTACCAATAGCAGCTGTATATCTCGAAGGTCTTTTATAGAGGGAAATAATTCTGCTCGTTTTGAGCAATCACCAATGAACAACTCATTCCCACAGCACTTGACGTATTAATAATCTAACCGGTCATTCATCAATTATCTTGGCTTCATTAGAGATCACGAACAACCCAGACAAGTAAGGGTGAATTTTTTACAGCTCCCCAAAAAAGACTCGAGATTGACCAATTTGAGGGGTTAAACTACAGGGCCTTCAAAGTCTTCAACCAGCAAATTTAAAAAGGCGCGGGCACGGAAACGTAGAATGGATTGTTTAGACGAAAGATGGACTTCTAAAGGGGGTGTTTTTTTGCAGGTTTGATGAAAACATATGAAGAAATATGCAATCAAAAAACAATGCTCCAGTAAATCCAAACAGTGGGTAAAAATGTTTCACAGGATCAAAAGCCAATGGACTGTAAGGAAGAAGTTCCTTTCCTTAAGTCTCTTGCATTGACCACACTCACTACTTTAAGCCATTGGGCACGGGCATGAGTGTCAAGTAGGTTAACGGGGTATCTTAGTATAGATCCGGCTGACTCTTATTTTCGTGGACAAGATATTAGGACAAACAAAAATCATGGCCCAGGAAGAAAGTTGTTGAATCTTATAAAATTTTCCGAAGAACAAAGTAAAAAAGTTCTTGGGAATCAAAAGCAGTGAACGTGACGTCCACTGGGGAGCCATGGGTGGAAATTGAAGCTGCGATATGCGGTTAGAGGCGGAGTCTTCTCTACTACGATACTTTGTGTCAGAAGAAGTCGCCTGGATACCATCCGCTGAAGCCTATCGACCGAGGTCATCTCAGACGGCCTAAGGAAATTTTCGAAATACGAAGGTCTTGAGTGGGAGATTCTATGGGAAAAGTGTTCGGCAAAGCTTACTCTTCCAAAGAAAGAGCGGCCTTTTCTCCATTGATCACCGTATACCCAACCACTGGTAAATTTGTAGGGGGGCGTACAAATTTCGTCAGGAATTTTTTTGACCCATTGCTGCAAGTCACATGGTTGCGAATCTTTCAAGCAAATATAAAATATAAAGAATTAGGCATGAAAGATTCATGATTTAGAACTTTTGTATATATAACTTTGTTCCAGAAAACGACAAGCTGTATGTGTATGAAACAGCGCCTGTCTTCAATCCAGTGTCGAGGCCGACTCGACATCGGTCATCACAGAGCAAAGCTGCACAAAGGCAGAAACCCTCGACCAATCAGTGATCGTCAAAGCTAATCAAGCCAGAACCCCCAACTTGTTCCTAGCCAAGAAGACATAACGTTTCAAACCAGCCGATTCAGAGACACTTGCGAAGTCAAACAACCGATGCACAAACTTTGCATACAGGATAACTAGGAAGCCAGTCTAGTTTTGTCCGTTTTTGACCCTTCTTTGGTACTGCGAGTCCCCCAAACGTAATACCGTCAAAATTTTAGATTCGAAATACCAGACAGTCCATTTTCAATGAAAATTGGTGTGGAACGTCGTTTGAATTGAAAAACTGTGCGAAAGTGCACCAAACATCTGGATTTCTTAGTTAGTTTGCAATTGTGGTCCTTTTTACAGCACTGACATGACTGGTACTGAAATTCAAAGTGCCGATTAAAAAGTTTGGTTCTTTTTTCAAGAAGTTGCACAGAGTTACATACCCTTACCAAAGGGAACAAAAAAATGATTCCGCCCAGGATCGAACTGGGGACGTTCTGCGTGTTAAGCAGATGCCATAACCTACTAGACCACGGAACCTTTTTGTTTTACTAAAAGTGTTGAGTACATTTAAACGAGTAAATTTTAGAATATGAGGACTTACTCAGCATGGAAGAGACTTCAAGGACAAAAGAATTCGTAATCTTGATAAGCTTCATATGATATAATAAGGCAATATATATTAGTCCTAATGAACGAGTCTAGTCATCTATTCTAGATGTATAATGGGGACACAAGCCTAGTTATGAATAAAAACACCTATTACTTAAGATTGGCTTTACCAAAGAAAACACAAGAACCTCTTCTTAAACTCTGGGTCAGTCCTAACAATTAGTAGCCCAAAAGAATACCCCGAAAAACCGTTAAGTTATGGTTTCTGGAGAGAACCCGTCGTCTTGATAAGCGCAATAGAAGCCTAAAGACCTGTGTACCGCTTCTAGTATTACGTCACATGATAAGTCTAATAGCGGACATCGAATCTACTCGTCTTAGTACAGAATAGGACACGTCATTTGGGTCTCGAGATGAGCATTCCCATTCAAGTGTCTCTATTGATAACTCCCCTTTTATGTGGGCACCGTGGAATGCGCCCGATACCAACGGTCATGGAATATCCCCATAATATTAGCCCTTCAGAAGTTTACTTAAATTACGAAAACATGCTAGAGCCTCAGGTCGCATATTAACTCTGACAGCCTGGTGTTAGACTGGGGTAGGTTCTAGCTCAGAATGACTTCAGTTAATACATCAGATGAGCTAAATTCTCTGGTAATATCTAGTGCTTACAGGAGACATTTTTGTTTATGACTCCTGAAACAAGGGGAATCTTTCAGGATTAGTTAGATAACACGAAAGGTATGTGCCTAGGCATTTTTATACCATATTGCGAGATAAGTTACAAATCGGGTTAAACTTTCCGTGGGGTGGCTGAGGTGGCATAGAGATGGTCCAATAGGGAGAAGAACTGGGCCTCTCCAAGAGACTCCTCAAAGATAAATTATCGGAAGTGGGAAATACACTGTCTCGTTGCTGGTTCAGACGAGTCCACCTTGACCTAAGGGTTGCGCGCTACCCGTGGTAGGTCGGACAACTGGAGTTCTGTATCACGAAGAGAGACAAATAAGTGGATCACCTTCCAAATAGAATACAGCATGATTAAGTTTGTGGAGCAAAAAGCAGGGTCAGCATGTAAGACCAGTCTGAATGATACGGCCTTCCAGCATGTACGTGTTAAAGTATAGACTTATCAGGCAACATTCCGCTTTTGCTCAGTTTTTTCTGGGGTCGGAGTTTTGAACTTTAGAGGTGTATCTTGGTGATGTATGGTACGTATCTGACTCAAGCTTAACGTAGAAAGCACAAGCCTTTGAATACCTGATGATTTTCGACCACGCAGAAACATGCACACTATACGCTGCATTGTTCGAGTCGTCTACAAAGCAAAACCGGGGGCCTTAATTATCGTTATCTCTGGTAATCACTCTGAACCCTCAGTCATCCCTCCATTCCACGAATACCTCATCTGTTCGAAACCGTTGGGTGCATACAGTGTCCTCAAGCTCGGTTTTCTGCCCCATGCGATACGCTAGCAAGCCTGCGTGAGCGATCATAATACCGTTGTCGATGCAAAAACGTTCATCAGTAGCGAAAATCGACCCATTCTTTCTATCTTTCACCATCAATCCCATCATTTCTTGAAGCCGTTCATTGGATCCAACACCACCCACTATTAACACTTGATTGCTCTGGACATGGGCCATTGCTCTCTCAGTAATTTCCACCAACATGGAAAAAAGGGTCTCTTGTAGAGAAAAGCACAAGTCCTCTTGAGTGATGGGCTCGCCTGTGTCTGCATCAGTGAGCTTTTTTCCTTTGGGATTGAACAAGTTCTTGGCGATGCCATCAATATGGGCGAGAATCCCGGACATCGACAAGTCCATGCCTTTGACAGTGTATGGCAATGAAACAAGATGTTTGCCCCTCTTGGCCAACTGTTCGATGTTATAGCCCGGTGCAGGCTCGTTGGGGATTTTCAATGTGCGGGCAAATCGATCAAGACAGTTTCCAATGGCTATATCCAATGTCTCTCCGAAGATCCTGTATCTCTGCTTGGAGTATGCAATCACCTGGGTATTTCCACCACTTACATAAAGCACCACGGGATTATGGGCCCCTGTGATTTCACGTCCCATCTCTATGTGCCCGACACAGTGGTTGACTCCGATAAGTGGTAAATCCCATAGCTGTGCAAGTGTTCTTGCGGCAATAACTACGCTTTGTAAAGGAGCACCCATTCCTGGACCTTGAGTGAAACAAATACAGTCCAAGTCGGCTCCTGAAACTCCAGCTTCAGCCAATGCTTTTTTGACGATTCGAACAACCCAGTTCCGGTGGTGCCGGGCAGTATCGCGGGGTAAAAACCCTTCTCCTGGTGGCGTGACGTACGTATCCCTGACATTAGAGAGCACCAGAGCGTTGTTTTCAGCAGTCAACTTCCCTAGATTGTGTTTTATGACCCCAACACCTAGCTTGTTTGCAGATCCTTCCAATCCCAAGGCTAGGTAGTATTTCTTACCTGGTTTGGTGTATTTGTCGAGATTCAACATCCTTTTTGCTTAACTTAGGCTTGGCCACTATGAATTAATTTGAATCAAGTTCAAAGAGCCTCATTGATCGTTGGATTTATCCAGTAGCAGAAAAGATACACAGATGTTTCGTGCAGAGCCGGTCAATTGGAAAAAGGCAGTAGTGAGTGGTGATGGGGGTAGCGCAGCTCGCCAGAAATGAACTCAGATGCGCAATGAAACGAGGTATCGAGGGATCGGGAAACGCAAGATGACTACAGGTACATGTGAAGGAGATAACTACTGTAACATAATTTGAATGTCATATATTCTGAGTACTATAGTTTATTCTGCACAAAATCTCAATCATTCACACTTGCACTCGGAGCAAGAGCACTTCGTAGCACATTGGCAGGACTGGCATTTGCAAGTCTCACACGTGCAGGCCTTTTGGCATTTGCAAGTCTCACGCGTGGAACCATTTGAACATTTGCAAGCAAGAGTTTGAGTTTGTGGTTGAGTGGAGCATTCGCAAGACATTGTAAGATAAATTGTATTTGATTAAATTTCTCGATATTCAGGTTAAGAGGCCGGGGCCTTGGCCTTATATCTTGTTGCGTTATTTTTGCGAGAAGTCCACTGCTTTCCATGCAATTCTTTCATAGTTGTGTGCAGGTGCGACGTATCAAGTTTACACTTCTAGATGTCAGTTTTCGCAAAGCTTTCATGATACAATGATACCCGGAGGAAAGTGGATGACAACACCTCTTAGTCATGATTACATGCTACTTATAAGATTCGAGTGTGATATCATGTGCCTAGCCCTGAGTGATTTTCGCGTCTTGGGTCTGCGTGGTTTTTGCCAATGCGTGTTGTCATTTTGCGTTTTCACCATCTTAGGGCTCCATCCTCCCTTGGGGCAAGATTGGTCACGAAAATAAAAGCCATCAACTAGGATGTTCTTGTTGAAAATTTATGAATAGTTTAATTTGCTTCATTGTGCTCCAAGGCAAACCGTATCACTAGGCGACCAGCACGCGCATCAAGATGCTTTGAACCTGCACATAGAGGAAACATATCAAAACATACGACCATCTCTTTCACAACCATCAACATGTCTGACCCGTTGCAAAGCATACGTGAGCTGTGCAAAGCCATATATAATGCCCAATTCAATAACTCAGGCATATTTACCAACGCCATTCTAACGAGGCCAGAAGTGACCACTCTCATAAGAGACGCTCTAGATGCCGAGCAAGGGCTTTATAAGATCTCCCGAAACTCTGGCTTGGGCTCGCTGGTCGTAAGGGATCCAATGGCTGAATCAACCAAGCCTACTTTTACGAACCTAAACCCAGAGCGTGTCGATGGCAAGACGTACTGCATGGCTCCTGAAGCCTCGCTAAAGACAAACAATGCTGTGGCCATTCCCCAGTTGATCCCGACTTCATCAAATGTGGAGCCCAATTTTGACGGATCCTCCTCACCGCTGAGAAAAAGAACTTCTGCAAACCAAAAGCTCGTTTCTGATGATAAAACGCATGGTGACGATATGAACGCCTTGTGCCAAGCCCTCATTTCCATGTTAGAGCAGTACCCCGGTCAGCAGACTAGTTTCATCTCGGAGGACCAAATCATTGCATTGCAGAATGACTTTCAATTGATCAAAGCCGAGGTTGTGGCGCTAGAGAAAGAAGTAGCCGAACAAAGCAAAAAGCTTGATTCTTTTAACGACAATCTTAATGAGTTGCTGCCTAGAAGAGGCAATTTCTCTCCAACAAGAACACTTCTGGCCAACGAGTTAATTAGGAAGGAAGAAACTGAAATAGCGGAGCTAGAGCGTGAGCTTGAGATTAGGTCCCTGACCTAGAATGTATTGCTGGCCAATTATAACGTTCCCGAACTGCATTTACAATGATGAATCGAAGAATAATAAGAAACTTTTACGCTAGGGAAGCTCCCGTCTACAAGAAATGTCAAGTCTATAATATTAAGAAAACTCTGAAGGCACTAGTGGCACCGACATCGAATCTAATGCACTTAGACAGAAGACAAAATGTCGGAGTCACCGGCATCCAAGATAGCCATAGTACCAACTCTGAACATCTTACCGCAAACGGTACCCAATTCGTTGTTACCTCCTTGGAAGTAGAAAACTTGGGTCTTGGACAACATAGCGTAGTACTCCAACTCAGACTTTCTCAAGACAGGAGTGTTAGCGGCGATGATAACCAACTTAGCCTTACCAGTTCTGAGAGCCTTGACAGTGGACTTGAATCCCAAGGAGTACTTACCGGATTTGATAGCCAAACCTAACTTGGCGTTAACGTTATCGTTGTTCTTGTTCTTTGGGGCCTGATAATGTTAGTAAATAATTGCGTTAATCTACAACTAGAACCTTCTTGGCCCTAGCTGATCTGAAAAAGTATACGGACCATCTCTGTGATTTAAATGTTAATTAACACTCCGGTCTGATAAAGAAAAAGATATAGAGCAGGATTCGAAAAATTTGTACGATGCTGCGCGCGCAGTCCCGTACGGAGCAGTCGCTAGGATCACGTGCTAAATAGGGCTGAAGCCGCATGTTGAACCGGGGCCCTGATTGCGAACGCTAGGACAAGAAGAAAGAGTCCAAGCATGAGCTTACAAGTCATTTTTGAACAATTCAAAGCATTTAGTTCAGCCCAAGCATTATTTTGAACTCGATTAGCCGGGAATCAAGTACAGTGTACCCTGGAGAGTGTAATTGCCGCTACTTTGACAGTTTTTGCTGACGAGATTAGCGCGCAGTACACTTGCACGTGATGTAGCACCCAGCATACGTTGAGATAGTATCGAGCACTCGCACCCTATCCTGTATATTTTGCAGGTCCCCCAGTGGATGAAAATTTTCTTCTCGAGACGCACTTCAAGCTCACTTTCTTAACCAACCAAGCAGGTATGTTCGAATTTGGGTGGGATTTCCTCACACAGACCTTTTGATAATCTGAGGGTCATATCAGATCAGTTAAAACTTCAATGCTATTCGAGTCATTTCAACATCAAGAACTCAGACATTTATCGAAGAAGCAAGTTTCGGAGGTCCCTAGCCACAACTTCGTTGGAGATGAAGCCAGACAGACTCAAATACTAACATCTCAGCACAATGAAGCTCGAAATTGATTCTTTTTCCGGTGCTAAGATCTACCCAGGCAGAGGTACCTTGTTCGTCAGAGGAGACTCCAAGATCTTCAGATTCCAATCTTCTAAGTCTGCTTCTTTGTTCCACCAGAGAAAGAGTCCTAGAAGAATTGCTTGGACCGTTTTGTACAGAAGACAGCGCAAAAAGGGTGTTTCTGAGGAGAAGACCAAGAAGAAGACCAGAAGAACTGTCAAGCACCAGAGACCTATTGAGGGAGCTTCTTTGGACTTTATCAAAGAGAAGAGAAGTCAAAAGCCAGCCGAGAGAAAGGCCACCAGAGAGGAGAGAATCGCTAAGGCCAAGGAGGCTGCCAAGCTTAAGAAGGCCGAGAGAAAGGCTTCCGGTGTTGTTGCTGAGAAGAACCACAAATTCTCCAAGTTGGGATCCAAGGGTGCTTACCAAAAGGTCCACGCTACATCTCGTTAAGCGGGAGCAGCCATAACAATCCTCTGTGTCAAGCAATTTGGTGATCAATACAAGCACGTTCTAAGTTTAAAATTAGAATAATTTAAATTCTCCATGTAGAAACTTTCCCGCTTGGCCTTCATTCCGGCTGAGAACCACCTCTGTGTTGCCGTTGCTTTCGAAACCAAAGAAGAACGTCTCCGTACTGTGACAATAGACCAAACGAACACCATTTGCAGAGCGCACAACCAAAATCACCCCTAGGTATAGCAGGGGTTGATTTCGGGCTGTGTTACCCGGGCAAATATGACGTCTGCCTTTTCTTGTGACTCTCTCCACTAAGCATGTTCCTAAATCGGGCCAAGCCGTACTTTTCGCTAACATCTCAGCAATCGAGTCACATATGTATGAGGCTAGGTTCATTTGAATAATGTCGTCTCCGTTGCCACTGCACATGCAACACACCTCTATACCTTCATACTCGCCATATGCTATTCCAGAGCCCGGAATTCCAGCACAACTGATTCTTCCTGGAAGCTTATAAAAATTTCCCCCGGACGAGGTTGCCAAGGAGATCACACCTCCCGGGTTACTATCTAGGTAAAGCAACCCAACAGTATCTTGTACAAATTCTTGGTCCACGACGTGTTTGCTTTCTAAGCACTGCTTTCCCTCTTCCCTAAACGTGCTTATGTACCCCTTGAAGGTTTCGAAATCTCTGGCAGCTCTCCTCAGCACTAAGCTATCATTTGAGAGGAACCACGGTGTCATTACAGAATCCTTCAAGTCATGACTTCTTTGAAAATAGTTCTTAATGCTTCCGTACTCGAGTACAATTGGTCTGGACAACCCTAGCACTCCATTGACGGTGCCGGCTTTGTATTGTCCATCGAGCCAGGACGATAAGGCCTGAGTGAAGCGTGTCGGTAGACGCTGATTTTGTATGTTTAAAATCGTGCACTGGGACTTCACATTCCAAGCATCCACTTCGAGGATATTGCTGTCCGAGTAAGCGTTACCCTGCAAGTCTAAGCTAGAGCCTTTAGCGGTATTAGTTGATACGCAGCGCTCTATTACCTCTGAAGCTTCCGCTAGGGTAGCTGAGCGTACTGCAGACCTGATTAACTTCTTGAAATGAGCATCGTGACTGGTCAGATGGTTGCCAGCACCAACATGAACAACATGCAAAAGGCGCATTAAGTTAGTGCTTCCAAAGATATGTTTTCTTTTTCGTTTGGTTCAGATCTTAAATTCGAAAAAATTAAATGGTCCCTAGCAGGATCGAACTGCTGATCTTGGCGTTATTAGCACCACGCCTTAACCAACTGGGCCAAGGGACCTTTGTTATGAAACACCATTTTTTGCGCGCACAAAAACGCGCAACAAAGGGCCAAATTGGACCACCGCGAAGGCCACTCCATGTGCAGTACACAACAATAGCTTTATTTCAGGAGGTGACAACGAATCCAAAATCAAGTAAATTTCTACCCTCAATACTTTTTCCCACCACAAATGAGTGAACAAATGAATTTTCCGAATTTGACTAGCGAATACGAATTTGAAATTCCTACTAATGAATCCAATGATTACATCGATTTAATTTCTCATGATTTTACGGCAAGCGTAAGTGAAGAGACTAACTATAACCGGGTAATTGTTGCAGAGTCTATGGAGATTTCTGACAAGTCAGATTGCGGGTCAGGCAATGGAACAATAAGCTCAGAGAATTTAGATATTCAAGAGGAAAGAAATGAGCCAGTGGATTCCGAAATTATCGCCAAAATGACCGAAAATTTTCGATGCAAACAGAATCAAGTGAATGACAAGGCAATGAAGTTTCTTGAGAAAATGGAGTATCCAAAAATATTCATTGGTCCTATTTTGCCCCTGCAGATGAAACCAAATGATTGGAGACTTATAAAGAAGGGGAAAATGACTCCAGAAGAGAAAGACTTATTTCTCTTTGCCAACCGTATCTTGCAATACCCATCATCCCTCTTGAGGGCTGAAACCATCAGGACCACGTCGAAACAAAATTACTCCTACTACATTGCTCGCTATCTTACTTTTATGGCTAAAAATAAAGTTTCGGTGGAAGAATTTACTATCGATGGAGTTTTCATGCAAGAAGCTATGGTTGAATATATTGAAAAAAGAGAAAAAGAAGGCAAGTCGGGAGATGCTGTCAAAGCAATGGAAGCTTTTCAGCATGGTATCAAGTTTTTCAATCACTGCTTAGCATTGTACAAGTGCAGAGATATCACTGACAAAAGGGAACAGCTCAGTAAAGTTGAAGAGTTGAAGGAAATTCCCAACTTGTCATA
>NLAK01000095.1:0-53998 GCA_002370295.1 Metschnikowia bowlesiae | reverse complement strand
GGACACTTTCCATTTTCTCCTGCACAGGGTTGGTTCCCACCTTGTCCTTCGGGATTTGGCTTTTCACCATGTCCTCCATGTCCGTGATTTCCATCTTGTCCTTCGGGCTTTGGTTGTCCGTCTTGTCTGTCAGGAGGACACTTTCCATTTTCTCCTGCACAAGGTTGGTTCCCACCTTGTCCTTCAGGCTTTGGCTTTCCACTATTTCCATCTTGACCTTTAGGATTTGGTTTTCCATCATTTCCTCCATGTCCCTGATTTCCATCTTGTCCTTCAGGCTTTGGTTGTCCGTCTGGTCTGTCAGGAGGACACTTTCCATTTTCTCCTGCACAAGGTTGGTTCCCACCTTGTCCTTCAGGCTTTGGCTTTCCACTATTTCCATCTTGACCTTTAGGATTTGGTTTTCCATCATTTCCTCCATGTCCCTGATTTCCATCTTGTCCTTCAGGCTTTGGTTGTCCGTCTGGTCTGTCAGGAGGACACTTTCCATTTTCTCCTGCACAAGGTTGGTTCCCACCTTGTCCTTCAGGCTTTGGCTTTCCACTATTTCCTCCATGTCCGTTATTTCCATCTTGTCCTTTAGGATTTGGTTTTCCATCATTTCCTCCATGTCCTTGATTTCCATCTACTCCTTCAGGATTTGGTTGTCCGTCTTGTCTGCCAGGAGGACACTTTCCATTTTCTCCTGCACAGGGTTGGTTCCCACCCTGTCCTTTATGAGATTGTTTTCTATCTTGTACTCCAGGACGTTGCTCTCCACCTTGTCCTCCACAACTCAGGTGCCCATCCTTCCCTTTATGCGGTTGCTTCCCATCTTGTCGCTCTGGGCGTTTGCTCCCGCCTTGTCCACCATAAGGAAGGTTTCCGTTTTGGTTGCTTGAATGTCTGCCGCGGCTATCGGTTTCGTCTGGTGCTTCAACGATATAAGGCTGGTTCGGAGTTCGTACCACATATGGAGCCCGCTTTTCCAAATCATGTCTGAGCCATGCCGCTACCTGGTGTGGGGACATGACACTGCCGTTCTGCGAGAGGGGGGAGGATTCATCGGCAGATTCGGCGGTAGCAGTAGCGGCAACAACCGACGCTGCAATTAAGCGAGTGAATTTCATGATATTTTGTGACGCCTTAGGTATAAGGGCAAAGGGGTTGCTTTATATAACCACCAAGGATTGGGCGTAAACTAGCTTTCATAGTACCGTGATAACATTGGCTCATTGTGTGATAGCATACTAGCCAGGAATACAGCCCCATGTAATTGATCCATGCGGCCTTCCTGTATACTCGAAGCCTAGAGTTTCATTTGGGGGCGCATGTGCACTTTTAGGCCGATCGAGAACGCGAAAAGGTGTTTCGCGGTGCGCGATCCTTCCAGCAAGCTCCGATCGCACCCGCACGCTGAATCCCTAGCTGAATCCCCCGCGGAAGGATTTACGCCCCAGGTGGCGTGGCTTCAAAACCATTCACTACGTTTCTTTTCCTCAAAAAATCACCACACATAAGCCATGCCGATTAGCGGGAGCAAACTTCTGTGAATGATCTTTGGTGTGGTGTTGATTGTGGTTCTGGGCTGTTATGGTTCTGGGCTGTGATGGTTCTAAACTATAAGGTCCTGGGCCGTAATTATGCTGGGCTGCAGTGGTTGTGCATGGTGAAGTTTGGTTTTAATGGTGCTCAGCCCCAAGATAGGGCTAGCCTGGATCTTATGCTTATAAAGGGATATTTAGACAAAGCACACTATGTGGCTCATTCTCGGCAGGCGCAGCTGCTTGCCATTGAACAATACGCTCGTCTTTTTGCATGCATTATATGCTAAGGATACGCATGAAGTTAGCGAGTCGAGAAATCCAGGCCTGAAACAGGCGGCTCAAAGCGTACATGCCGCTTGACAGCGCTGGCAATCCCGAGTGTTGACAACCTGAGACGGATCCGTTGAAATCAGCCCTCGCAAAACTTGTTTGGATTATTCATGCAAATTTGTCGCTGGATTTAAATTTACGGGTCTCAGCATCGGGGGCAAGATGAACAAGCCTAAAGAGTCCCGCTAAGACTGACGAGCCGCGCTAAAACAAGGTGATGGACATAAGTACGAGGCATAGAAGACTTTGTTTCGGCGCACAGCTTGCGGGTCTGAGGTCGATCTATTGTCAAGCTTGGGGCTCGCCCGGTTCATGCACAGCCTAGTTAAAGTGTATGAGATGTCTGGCCCACGCGCGCTCAGACATCTAATGCACAGAAGTCGTGTTGGCCTTATGACCGGTGCCTCTTCGGTTTAATTCGCACTGTCAGAGGGTCAAGCCTGAAATACTCTGGACTATCTGAATGAATCTGGACTACTCCGAATCAAGGTTTTCACTCAAATTGGGTCAAGAATCAAGACGGTCTCAAGTTCCGAGTCCGGCCTCTCTTGGCCTCTCGTCTTCGTGAACGCGCGGTCGCACTTAGTCCAGTCGTGCCCTACCGCGTCCGTGAACATGGCTACGATTCGAAGAACGAACAGAATGACATAATGGGCACAAGTCGCAGGAGCGTGGTGCATCATCGGACAGCAATATCTTGACGTTGCAACGAAAAAGGGCTCTTTCGCGTCGGACTGAATACGGCGTGCCGCAACATCCCACCTGCCCCCGATGAGACGTCTAGATGTGACATGCACATCCCCGGTGGCATAAAGGCCAGGGTGTCCAAAGATTCGCCAGAATTTTTTTTGAGAGCTTTGCGTGTCTCACCTAGTCGTGGTTTCTCGATCATGACTCTTTGGGGGTGAAGGCACAAACCGACCCAGGCTTGTGTGCATGCCTCCAGCTGATATCTGTGGAGATGTTTCGTTGTGGATATGCGTCACATACCGCGGCGTACATTGCTTGCAATCGCACTCAGTGAGACGGTGTGATATTGCTCAGTATGGCTGCTCAATGGAGTATTTAACAAAAAGCCCAGCTCAAGAAAATAAGTATTCTCTGCGGAGTGCTCACGAAACTTTACAGATGGCCATTATTTCGGAGATCATTCTAAAACCAAATTCGGGAATGCACAAGCGACGCTCTTCTGATGCAGGTATCATTGACCTTAAATGGAGTGCCCAGTGTGGATGTGAGGGCTGAGACAATTCTTCCCGGTTCGGAGAGGTCCACTTTTTTCCAGTTGCAGAGCCATTCGAGTGAAATTCGAAGGCCTAATAACAGTGTGAAGGAGGGAGAATTTGAAAGGATGGACACAGGGGGGAGAACGAGGCTAATGAGAGGAAGGAGAAAATCACCAGGAAACAAAAACAAAAGAAGATGCGAGCCAAAGGGACGAAGTGAACAATCATCTCCCGCCCTCATAAAGAGCGTTTATATGGATAACTTGTTGTCCCCAATGTCGACCTTGCTAGAGGTACGTCATTTGCGTGGTTGCTATGCCTTGTTTTACTGATTCAAGTTGAGCTTCTGTATGGGTTCAAAAATTGCCGAAGTTTCTGAGCCATTCGATACAAATTCTGACAACCGTAATTCTGAACTGTTCTGAGGTGATGAACTGATCCTAAACTTACTTTGAACCATTTTTGAACTATTGTAACTCTGAAGTAATTTTTCCCATCGACAGATCAATGTGTCTGGTGTCGGGAACTTCGCACCCAATTTGGTCTACCTTCTGGTATGCCTGAGCAAACTCTTTCCAAAACGCCTCCTTTCCAAAACGCCTCCTTTCCAAAACAGCCAGCATAAATATCGGAGATCCTGGTACGGCAACGAGGTGGGGGACCAACTCGCGTGGATTTGCGAGCGTTATACACCGTCTCCCAACATCGCCACACTGCCTTCATTCGTAGAATAGCTGTACATGGAACTCATGCAATTTTGGAGGCTGGGGCCGAAAATTGTTAGTGGCATCTGGTCACTCCTACCATCGGCAATGAAAATCCGCTCGTTTTGGATTTTTAATACGCTTTATGGGTTTTTCCGAACCTGGTTTTGGTTTCGCACCCACAAGATGTATACCCAAATGTAAATTCGCGCCCGTTCTACCAACTCATTCGAGAAACAAGTGCGGCCTACGGATAAATGAACTAAGTGGTCACAACGAGCCTCGCCTGCAGATTCACACACTCTACCACGTCCTTTTGCTGCCCATTTGACTCAGGAGAGGTTAAACCTAAAAACTCTTGAAAAAACGTAGTAGTCAGGTGCCTTTTGGGTAGTGCATGACCATGGGTGCAAATTATACCACCGTGAAGAATTGACAAAAGACTCTGACATGAGATCTTACTAGCCAGATCTCCGAAGCTGTGACATTTGAAGACCCAGGTGATTATACACAAGCAGCGTTGTTAATTTTGGTGGTTTCGGGAACGGATTCGGATTAACATCCGCTACAGCGACTGGTGTAACGTTTGCCCCAACATGAGGGCCGGTTTATTCAACTGAGTAATTCCCATTCAAATCTTCTACAAACCCCTCCTCTCCGCATCAGTTACTAAAACTGTGAGCGCATCGTAGGAATGCTATGGTCAGTGCCAGGTAAGACTATTACTGGAGCACTCTCTTTACACCGGCTTCTTGTTAAAGGAGGTTTAATCTTTCAAGTGCGCTCTCAACTCCCCTAAATTCACTTCGGTTATGCTCGCGCGAAAAGGTTAAGCACAATCTTTGAAAGCTTTTAAGTTTTTATAGTCTTTACGGCCAGTATTCAAGTGCATTCCTTCGCAGAGCAGACTGTATGAATCCCCGCACCGTAGCCGTGGTCTGTGCGTGCAATCTTGTGATGTGCAAGCGCAGGGAAGGCCCAGGTGGACATGCGCACTGGAGAATACCCACCGGCCGAAGCCGCATAAACTTGGGATAATACCGGCAAAATTCAACTGGTGCGGTTTGCCTCCACCCAGGAGGAGCTTTTCCATGATTGTGGTCTATACCTGTCAACGAGTAGTTGGCATGTGCGGACTAAGGTACTTCGCCGAAGGCTTATATGCATACCAGTGATAGCGCGGTGCGCAGAAAACCAGCAGGAGTTTCAGTAAGAAATGCTCTTCTTGGCTGGGACTTGCGGTGATGTATTCCATTTTTGAAAGTGAGATGCCATTCATAGTGGAATTACAGGGCACACCCTCACATCACCCGTATAAGCCTAAAACGTCTCCACCTCCAGGCCGTACGAGGCCTTTGTGATGCATACGCGTCTGAACCGCGTTTTATGTGGCGTGCCGCACCCGCGAACGCGACCGCGTCTGCACAGACTAGACGGCCGCACCGCGCACATTACTACCGGATTTTTGGGCTGGTGTCTTACTTGTAGAGTCATGATCGAGCCATGATCGACCATGCGCGTACCGATTATAGCTGGACCTCTTTGCCATATTTGGCTCATCAAGCGGCACACTTTATTGCAAGGACTTTGATCTTGTGGTATTGACTTTGAGCTTGGCCGCAGGTGTCCCGGTACCTGGCTGAACGTGATTTGCTTGGTTCCCCATTACCACCATGCATGGTATTTGCGGAGTTGCCCTGTTGCAGTGGCCGCCAAATGTACGATCGGCTAAATGTTTGTAGCCAGACATGCGCTGTCTTGTGATGGCGCCGCTTCAGCAATAGTTCGGCCAGTCCAATGACAAGCTTTACTATGTGAGACTGGGTGGACAAGCTCAAAGATGGGATGTGCCGAAGTTCGAGTGCCAACTAGGTGCTTTTGTAGAGACGTATCGTCTAGCCAAGGCCTCAACGATGACTTCAATTGGATGGAAGTGGGTGATCTTTTCGAGCATTTTGGGCAGTTTGCAGAATTAAAAAAATCTAAGAGGGTGGAGTCAATGAGAGTCGAGCTGCCTTTGTATTTCTATAAACAATTGATTTATGATGGTCTTTCAAACCTAGAGGCACTTGCCGCTAAGGTCTGACTTTCTGATCCCTATCAGCGATGTGCTTTTTATAGCTTTTTTGTTTTCTTTGGTTACATTTACTTACACATGTATAAAAATCTTCGAAATCAATTTAATCCAATGTATAAGGTGTATGAATCAATTGATGATGTTACTATTTAAGGCTATTTCACAAGAATAAAGCACCAAACACTAAAACTCCCGCGCCAATGGATTTTCTAGAAGCAGCGTTGACAAATGTGGAGACTTTGTGCATATAATATTCGGCCAAAGTCTGACTCGGCAACCCCTTCGAAGTTTTGACCGGTTCTGGGGTTCCTTCCTTAACGTGCCCCTGCAAAGTACCCCAATTAAGAGCAGTGGTTGCCCGGCCGGACCTGAGAGCAACATCCGTTTCCTTGGGAGCACTCAGAGTACACAAATTACCGAGCGTGCATTCCATAGAGACAGTATGGACGGAATTCACTGAGCTCGCTTTCTTGGCGGATTCAGCTGGAACCTTAAAGGAAGACTTCCCCCTGGCGATAGTCTCGGGAACAACGCAAATTCCGGTGATGGTCATGGTGGTGGCCGCGGTGATAGTCACTGCAGATGGTCGGCAAAAGTCGTCACACACAGAGAGGGTGATTATGGTTTTGTCCGAGCAATAGGTGGTATAGTCGGTGTGCGTCTTCCACACCGTGATTAGGGATTGTCCTTCACAAACCAGGCAAATGCTAGTAGAAGATGAAACTGGAATCCTAGAAGTGGGGCTTGGGCTCAAGGTTAAAGTCTCAGGCGTATTGGGCATGGATTTATTGTTCATGTGTTGACTGAAAGATGCGACTTTCGTAACCCTGTTTCCCAAAGCCTCTGTAGGGTCGGAGGATGACACAGCACCACTCAAGGAAGCTGATACACTGGAAGTAGAATTCCAAATTGCCCAGATAGAATTCGAATACCAAAATTCCGGCCGAGAGGACGATGAAGCCTTGGAAAGAGTGCACAGACTGGAAACGTTAGGGGCGGGTCTTGTTGACTGGACTAATGATTTTTGGGGCACTGACGAAGGAATCGTGGGAATAGAATCATTATCAAAACTGGCCATGGATGTTACGACATCAGTACTGTTCAGATGAGCGGAAGTTCGGGGGTCAGTAGTATCAACGGATGTTTCCCTAAAGTGCGGGTCCTCAACAGTTTCTCCTTTGGGTGGCTCAACCTTCGTACCCCTCTCAGTCATACTGGGACCATAATCCATTACCCGAGACGGAGGCTGGAGTGTTGCATTGGAAGGCAAGAGAAAGACCTCGACTTTTGAGCAGTTCAGCTGTATACGATAGTAAGTAATGCCGTACAAGCCTGGTTGGTCAAAAGGGCACGCAAAAAAAGGATAGTTTTGCACCTTCATTGAGTCATCAAAGATTAGATCCCTCTCGGCAACCCGAGGTTCCACCAAGAAGTACTGTTTTCTAAATCCTGCAAAGCCTGGGCGAGTGCTATTGGTAAATTTTTCATGAGCCAGTCCGGAATTTAAAGAAAATATGTTTGGTGCGACCCCCAGCCCATAAGATAGGACACACAAAGTTTGATGGCTCAGACTTCTGGACCCATAGTTCGGTGTTTCGTATTGTAAACCAGAAGGTTTATCATCAGGGTATTGTGTAATATCATTAAAATCTTGGGCCGTATCATCATCAAAATCTTGAGTTGTTTCATCGGTCGCTTGGAGAGGTTTCAGGAGGGTTTCATCTCCCAGGGTTTGATCCTCATCTTCAAAAACGCCGTAATTCTGGTCTTCCTCTTCGTAAGCCTCTTCTTCGCCCTGTTCGTCCTCACGCTTCCGATCGTATGCTGCAGAAATTGCTTCGTTGCCCTCTTCCCAGTCTGAGGTGACCTCAAAGGCATGATTCATGTCGGGCAAGGAAATTTGTCTCTTTTCTTCGATAGGAAGATCAAAATATTCATAGTGCACGAAACAATGAGTGGAGAGTGGAGTCAAGATACCATTGACACTTGCAAAGAACACCCAGCCATCTGGGGAGTGTGCCCACGCAAAAGCTGGCAAAAAAAAGAGCCAAAAGGAACTTAAATTCCTCATGGGGATTTGAAAGGAATCAGGTCCATACACGCATACTTATAGGATATTTTGGGGGACTCAGGTAGGCCAAAAACTAGGCTTAGTGGGAAGCGCTTTTGGACCGCGTACATATTCTTGCATGGGCCGGCGAGCGTGTTCGTCGAGCGTATGCATGTATTTTCCGTAGTGCAGTCTCCCAGGGTCAGTATTCCGGTAAAGCGAACGAGCCACGGGCGCTTAGGCAATTCGCCTTCTTCAAAGAAATTTCAGCAAAGTGCTTGGAGTGGGCATGCAAGAGACTTTGGAGCCCTCCAGGTATATGCACACTGCGCTTGGGTGCCATGATGCCATCAACTTTAGTATAAATACATTAATTTAGGCCAATTTTATTGCCTTGCGTGGGTTAGCCCAAAGCAATTGTGTGGTAAGTTCAAGTCGGCATCCGCAATCATATGGCTGATAATTTCGGCGTTTGAGTTGCAAGCAGTTGAATGGCATTGCTGTTTATCAGTAGCTGCGTTGATGAAGACAGTTTAGACATTTAAGTTGTTCAATGTGCATCAATATTGGCACAGCACCGCAAAACCCGGCATGACCAGCCCAATTTGGGGCCGCCCTGGGCCCGATTCCTACAAAAAAGGATCAACATTAGCTCCGGAATAATAGGGCCATTTTTGGATGGGGGGCGGATCGCATGTAATGTCCAATGCCGATGCGGGCTTTTTTCGCAGCACTTGCCCGATGTTTAGGCCCGTCCGCAGTGCACTGTGGATCCATACACAACTAATCTGGATGCGCATGCCTATATTTACGGCATTATTTCTTGGTCCAGCCACGGTTTGTTTACCCCAATTTGAGCAGGATTGGCACTCGTCTACGAACACAATTTCTGGATATTTCTTGCCCATCCTCTAGTGGCAACATGGAACCCTTTGGACCAATACTTTTGTGATCTCTTCCGGAAACAAATTTTCGGTCAATCCTTTGGTACTACTTGACATCGATTGATAGGCATACAAAAACCTTTGTGTAATATCACGTCTTACTTTTCTTGGTACGAAGAGAATAGCCAATCAGAACGATGGGCAGCATACTTTGGTGAGACAGTATTGCAGGGATACTCAACATCAACGAAACTTGTGGTCAAAGAAGTCAACAACTATAAAAGCACCATACTTCTTGGCTGAGAAAATATAGTGAGCTTATTAGCTGTGGCAGGAGAAAGTGGCGACAATTATACATTGCCAGAAACGCCCCCAGTTCGCGACACTGCAGTGTTAAGGTGCTTGAATTGAGTTTTAGACTCAAAGATGAGTTGGATAAATCACTGTTTTTATGAATGATGATACATTGTTTCACCAGCAATTGTGTAGGTTTAAGACTGGGTGCTGCTCTATGCACCGCGTGTAGTGATCACACCTGCACGTAACCTCTTCTCAAGTTGAGCCGTATATCCACAACATGTTGAGCGTTACCGTTTACACTCAGAACACTTGGACCACACGCGACCGGGGCGGTAATATTCCCCTTTTATAAGGAACTTCAGTTGTCATCTCATTCATTTACTGTTCTCTCTGTCGAATCTATCTATACTAGAATGTACACCAAGACCGTTTCTATCTTGATGATTGTCAAAAAAGAGCGGATTCCCAGCTCAGGCCATCTCGTACCCGCCAACGGGATTTCTTGAAACACGGATGGCATTCCAAGACCCACATAGTTCATCGAAGATGCACGACCGAATTCTCAACTCGGCAGCCTCAGTGTACCTCTTTGGTGTGCACTTGTTTCAGCTGCTGGAACTTGAAATGTTTTGGCTCATGGCTCATTTCGGTGTCTTTCGGGCAGTGCTGCATCCACCCAAGCAGTTGCGTGCACTTGCAGAATCGCACCGGTCCTAGAGCAACACAACACAGTCCCATAGAGAGCCGGGGATGGTGAAGGCCTACTGCAATAGGAGTATGACCTTCCCCAGTGTTGAGGACCCATGAATTCACGGCGGAAACCCCTAAAATGCCCACATTACAATACCCTCTCGAAATGCTTCTCGTGTAAGCCACAGGAGTGCAACACCTAAACAGGCGGAGCCCAAAACAGACATGAATGCTTGTGAAAGACATCAAGACTCCCTTGAGTCCTTTGGTTTTCTCGTGTTAATTTGCGCAATCCTGTTGTGCCTCGATCCGTGCACACATCAACTAATATTAGAAGATGGCAGTGGCTCCCAATCAGGAGGAACTGTCGGTGTTACTCCTACTACCTTCGCACTAGGCCGGTGTTTTGAGCAGAAGCTTCAATTTCTTCATACAGGTCCGCAGCACGCCAACGAAATGTAGTGTGGGACTGGTTTGGAACTCATCAAGCACCAATCAGAGACAAAGTGTGAGGTAGTCTGTTGGACCGGTTAGTGGATCGGGTTAAGGAACATAAATACCTTGGACAGGGAAAAGGCTCCTATACCGCAATTTTCGTGGAGGTAGAGGCACCCCAAGATTGGCCAGGTAAATTTTGCCTGCTTGTTTATCAGCGGATTGGTTAGCAACGCGTGAGAATTCTTGACCGCGTTAAAAACATGGGCTCTGCATACGGGAATTGGCACTCAACGGTGAAAGTTTTGCATGGTTAGCCTTTCGTGCATTTCTTCAAGCAGCATGGAAACTCCTGGCCAGGAATTGGGTACAGCAATAACGAAGAAATCATCTACTGCTAAGCACGTGATCTATTCAGTCAGTTTTGGTTTCTGTAGAACTCATATGGGGATCGGTTCGTGTGGGTGTGGGATTGGTGCTATTTTTACTGAGGCTCGCCACCTTCTGAAACAGTGTGTGTAGGGGAGGCTTCTTCGTAAGCGCAGTACATGAAGCACGCGCTCTAAATCTTCAACATACGCTTACCCTGCACATATTGTGCTAGTTTCTGCACCCAGCTAACGTGTCGACCCAAGGGGGGTTTCGTCATTTTTAGAACTCATCGAGTAGCTATAAGGAAGTGTGGATTCAATCCCGTGACCATGGTTTGATGAGTGTTAGTGGTTGATGAGTGTTAGTGGTTGATGAGTGTTAACGATTGATTTTCTCTTCGAATGGTATAGGCCCGTCCACCCTAGAGATCGCGTTCCACCAACATTGACCCTTTTCAACGTGTGGGTTTTAATGAAACGTACCAGCCCTGACGCCCCACGTGAGACTGGCGTGACTCTTGGTGTTTGTGAAGTTACGCAGGTTCCAAGGAGAAAAGAAGTATAAGCCTCTCGACCGCGAGGTGTGGCTCATCAAGGTAGGGCTCATGTCTCTCTGTATGGTCAATATTCTGCGCAAGAACGGTATAAAGCCTCAGGCATAATTCTAGCATGGTCCATCCCCAAACAGCTAAGTTCTTACTTTGGTTGATTAGACGGTAATGATAATTTGGTTAGTGTCTGTTTACCCTTTGACTAGCCTTTTAATAAGGGAGGGGAGCGGCTGGATCATTTAGTGTGTCAAGTGCTGAGGGAAAAAGTTATTCATTGATAACCGCTCAAAACAAGCGGAAGTCTGACTTTATATAGAAAAAACCCTCACTGCAAGTTGCCGCCATTGGCTCAAAGTTATGGATCAGTCTAGATCGCACTTTGTCCGATGGGTAGTACATTACCCAAGAAACCTCACTTGAATATGTGAGTAAACCTGCGACATACGCTAGGGAAACACCAGCACGATAACATATACCACACTTGTGGATAGTGTTATGTTCTTTTGTAGTTGTTTTAGCGTCAAGTACTCAAGAGAAGATGTATTCGTTGATGATCCCTAAAACAAGGGGGATCATCCAAACTTATATAGATAAAAACTGGCCCGGCCCGCATGAGGCGTCGGACGCCTCATGGCGAGGTGCCGGCCTGATTGCGCCATTTCCAGCCGGAGTGGGGGCACGATGGCGCCATAATTGGTCGGAGTGGGGTGTTATACCCGTTCGGGCCGCCTTAGGCGTCCCGATAAGTCCTGGTCTGGCTTATCTAGACCAATGGCGCCTCGAAGTGGGTATTGGTCCTGCATCTAAGAAAACCACGACGTTGCATTTGGGTAAAACCACGGCGCTACATCGGATAAGATGCAGCGGGTGCCATCTCGTCTGAGTCTCGGAGATAGTCGGTCGGGATAGCGCCCGTCTCTCTCCAAGTGGGGGTAACCCTGGCGTCCACTTGTAGCGTACGTCGCAGGTAAATTTGGTATCCATGGGTAGCGCGCTACCCATGGTGGATCTAAGAGATAGCATAGTAGATGTTGACAAATACAGCACATCCCTTCTGCGTCAGTCAGTTTCTCAACACAATTTGTCCCTTCACATAACTGCTTAGCTGCAAATAATACAAGCGCAGAGGGCTTGAGACTGTCACAGAAAATAACTCGCCGAGAGTAAAGTGGGCCCTTCTCAAAAAAGGAAAGCGACATAGCGGAGTCCCTGTACTATTTCACTTTCACCATATTGAAAACATATTGCTGGTTATTTTTCACCCCACCAAAAATATTCATCACACTAGTCTGAACGGACTGATTTCCCAACTGTGAAGGAGGTTGCTAGGTGTTCAAGCAAGTATGCATCCAGTGAAAAAAGCTTCAGTATAACTTAATCACGTGTAGCTTTCCGAAATATTCTTGAAAACACCAAAGCACCTGAGCGGGGAGCGCAAGGAGGCAGAAAGTCTGGACTTTGAAACCCTCAGTTGAATTCTCTTTGATTGCAAAACAATGACCTGACTTGGCAGACCTTGATCTTGAAGACCTAACAACGAATCCTGTGACTACAACAACAAAATAGCAAATCCAAGAAAACACACGCCATATTTGGTTCTGGATGCTGCGCCTTTGAATGCATGAGCACCTGGGGAAGTAACAATGGTGGAGCTGCGCTCTCCAGGGGGACTGCTAAGTTCTTCATAGGGCTTGAAGGTCTTTCTTGGTCTGCGAAGGCTGGAAGTTTTGGTCGGTATGGTCAGGCTAGATAACTTGCTTGGTACAAGCATGCTCGTTTCCTTGCTCATGCTGGGCGCTTTGGAAGCCTCAACTGTCTTGGCAGTAATATATGCTTTGGAAGGTCCTATAAGAGCTTGCTGAGATTGGTTACGTCCAATGATCGTCTCATCGGACTGTTTAGACTCGATTATAGCCTCATTCGTTGTGGAAACTCCAGTGATGGTCCTGACTGTTCCACCAGTGAGCGTTGAGGTGGCCTGCTGGCACAGATCCCCGCCTCTAGTTCTCGTAAAGGTGGTTTTGGTGCAGTTGACGGGACAGTTGGTACAGCTCTCACATTCAGTATTCAGAACAGAAAAAGAACATCTGCTGGCGACTGAACTCGTTTGGCCAGCTATTCTTGACTTCGACGCATTGAAAGTTGACTGGCTTGTGCATTCAGCCCATTCAGAGCCCAAAAACTTGACCCCGGCCCTTTCACGAGACTTCTTAAACTGACACTTATGTTCAGAAATCTGTGATATTTTTGAAGCGCGATATTTGAAAGGCACACAGGAATTGGGATTCGCGCAGATGAGATCCTCCAGAAGGTTTATAGGCGCGTAATGAAGGGTAGGAGAGACGAAAGCTTTAGAACTTCGATTTTCATTCGCCTGTTTCTTATGTTTCTCGAATTGCCGTTTTCCGTCCTCACTATGTTTTTTCAAAAAATTTGGCTTACGCTCAGGAGCGTGCATTCTTCCAGGCCCCAAAACCCGTTCTTCACCCTTTCCAGGCCCATGGGGTTCACCCGTCTCAGGAACACGCTCTCCATTCTGAGGCACGTCTGCGGGCATGCGATATCCATGATGCTTAGGAACTCGTTCGTCTTTACCAGATTCCACTTGTGGATCATTGTCAAGCACATTTACCCTAGGTTCATCCATTCCACTTTTCTCGGGCTCAAAATTTCCATCGTTTTTGGGCACATATTTCTCGTCTTTGTTGGGTAGGGTTGCACCTTCCCTAGACACCTGCTTGTCTTTACCAGGCGCAAATCTCACACCAGAAGCAGGTTGAGGCTTCTCGTTCGAAAATGATATTGGTACGAGCTTCGCTTCAGAAACCCACTTATGACGAGAAACTAGCCCAGGATTTCCCATCGGAACACTTCTGTTTGAGAGCAAAAGATATATATCCACCCCTGAGCACAATGAACCAAGGGGTAATATTTTTTGTTTTCGGTCGTAAAGAACCTCACTGAATTGGCCTTTTTGAGGCCAACATAATTCGAAGTGATGATTCGTGAGTCTCATTTCGCTATCAAAGCTCAAACGAGCTTCGGGGACAGTTTCAGAAATAACTAGTCGATTGTTTGAAAAGTGAAGGTATCCTGGGTCAGGGTCCTTAGTAAAAGCATGGCCATTGCGAAAAGCAAACTTGAGGGTAGGAGCAGTCTGATTGCCACCTAAAAATCTGACCAGCAAGTCAGGATCAAGGATGCTAGAGAGTGGCTCAAATTTTCCATTTAGTCGAGAAAAGAAGACGAGCTCCGCTGCTTTTGTAGGTGGATCAAAGTTGCTTGAATTCTTCGTGGGCCTAATGAAAGACAAATCCGGAAACACTTTTTCTTCATATACATCCGAGGCAGGGATAGGCACGGGAAATTTTGGAGCATACTTGGGGAAGTTCAGAACGGAAGCAGGCTGTAACCTAATAGGTTCGCGATTCTCCTTAGCAGTAGTAGTTTCAGTACTAGGCATTAGTTCTTGGAAAGTCACACTTAGTTCTGTAACAGGACCAGGTCCCTCAATAGGCCCAGCGGGCGCCTCAGTAGACTTAGGAGTTTTCTGGATGGAAATTGAATTCGGGGTAGGCTCAGAGGGCTCATGAAAATCATGAACACGTTTCAGAGATTCCGGAATAAGAAGAGCATCCTGATCAGTTTTAGGAGTTCCGGGTTCAGGACTGGGTTCCTGGACAAAATTAGGCAGCATTTGAATAGGCCCGGGATAATCCGCAATAGGAATACCGTCCGAATCATGTTTCTCAATATGACCAGAAGTCTCATCAAGCGGAATGGTTTCGTGAACGGGTTTATGGCGTTCCCCAATTCGCTTAGGAGATTCCAGCTCAGCCATTTTTGGCTTTTCACTAGAGTCGGAATGTTTCCTATTTGAACTAGATTCAAGATAAAATTTTTCAACCGGCTGAATTTCCTGAGCAACCAAAGGCTCCTCAACAGCATCAGACTCGGTAACAAGAGCAGCCCCAACGTCAACCTTAGGTACTTCAGATGGGTTGGGTCCCTTAACAACATCGGGACTATCAAGAGGCTTCCGTTCTGCAACACGGGAAGGATCCTCCGAGAGATTATCATCACCAACAGAGTGAGAGTCTGCAATAGGACTAGGTTTCTTAACGGCCCTAGGGTCTGCAACAGGAGCAGGTTTCACAATTGTGTGACGATCGGTATCCAAATCAAGATAGCTATCAGGCTGAGGATCAGCATCCGAGTCACCATCATAATCGGGTTGAGAATCGGCATCCATATCGTTGTCATCATCCGGGTTTGTGGCAATAAAAGGAATTCGGGTCACAACTGTCTGAGAGTGTGCACCAATAGCACCAAAATCGTCAGACTCAAGGTCAGTATCCGGATCACCATCACCCTTAGGCTGAGGGTCGGCATTCAGATCACCATCATCCTTAGGCTGAGGGTCAGCAACAGGAACAGGTTGCCCAATTGCGTGAGGGTCGGCATCCGGATCACCATCATCCTTAGGCTGAGGGTCAGCAACAGGAACAGGTTGCCCAATTGCGTGAGGGTCAGCATCCGGATCACCATCACCCTTAGGCTGAGGGTCAGCATTCAGATCACCATCATCCTTAGGCTGAGGGTCAGCAACAGGAACAGGTTGCTCAATTGCGTGAGGGTCGGCATCCGGATCACCATCATCCTTAGGCTGAGGGTCAGCAACAGGAACAGGTTGCCCAATTGCGTGAGGGTCAGCATCCGGATCACCATCACCCTTAGGCTGAGGGTCGGCATTCAGATCACCATCATCCTTAGGCTGAGGGTCGGCATTCAGATCACCATCATCCTTAGGCTGAGGGTCAGCAACAGGAACAGGTTGCCCAATTGCGTGAGGGTCGGCATCCGGATCACCATCATCCTTAGGCTGAGGGTCAGCAACAGGAACAGGATGCCCAATTGCGTGGGGGTCGCCATCCGGATCACCATCACCCTTAGGCTGAGGGTCGGCATTCAGATCACCATCATCCTTAGGCTGAGGGTCAGCAACAGGAACAGGTTGCTCAATTGCGTGAGGGTCGGCATCCGGATCACCATCACCCTTAGGCTGAGGGTCAGCATTCAGATCACCATCGTCCTTAGGCTGAGGGTCAGCAACAGGAACAGGTTGCCCAATTGCGTGAGGGTCGGCATCCGGATCACCATCATCCTTAGGCTGAGGGTCGGCATCCGGATCACCATCATCCTTAGGCTGAGGGTCAGCAACAGGAACAGGTTGCCCAATTGCGTGAGGGTCGGCATCCGGATCACCATCATCCTTAGGCTGAGGGTCAGCAACAGGAACAGGTTGCCCAATTGCGTGAGGGTCGGCATCCGGATCACCATCACCCTTAGGCTGAGGGTTGGCAACAGGAGCAGGTTTCAAATTTTCGTGAGGTTCAGCTTCCAGACCAGCATTATAAGGAGTCTCCGAGTCAGCAACAGGAGTAGTTTTCGCTAAAACATGAGGATAAGGAGGAAGAGAAGGTACTTGAACTGTTCGAGTGTCTGCATCGAGATGACCGTCGTCATGAAACTGAGGGTCTGCAAAAGGAGTATTATCGTCAGAAGCCTTCGGTTTCGCAGGAGTATTGACTTTCTCAAGAAGTGGAGGGAGTTTTGAAGCGCACAGTATTTTCCTGCCATTGGGTTTAAAAAAGATTCTGACCGGAAAGCAAGATGGATGTCCATCGTTGGTGCTTATCACGCGAAAATCGGCGAAGGGAATGCTGCATGAATAAAATAGGTGATTGGTAAGCACACTGTTCAGGAGCTTCAAGGGTTCAGAAATAATAGTGGGACCAAAGGCAATGGTATTTCCATAAAAGCCGATATGGCCCGGGGTGGTGGTGTTGCGAGTGAAGGCGATATTAGCGTCATCCATGAAGAATTCTGCATAGGTTGCCTCACCCTTTCCGTGGGATAGCATGCTATAGGTCCCCATGTTCTGACTGGAGAGGGGCACCAAGTCGCCTGCAATCTCCACGTAGAATTGGTTTGGATCACCGCAATCCTTTTGAGTGTGGACAGGGGCAAGAAGCGCAAGAAACAAGCAGATAATATTCATGGGGCGGGGGCAAGTGTTGAGCGGGCGCAAGCACGCTCGTACTTGTAGGCAGGGTTTCTGGGTGGAATGAAGCCTCAAAGTATCCGCTAGACAGGTAGCATTGTATGGGTTACAATAGATACTATTGATGATTCTTGCACGATGGGAAAACCTAACAATATGCTCTTCGTTGTTGTTATCGGCTCGTGTACCTTCAATTGGTCCCTGCACCCCACATTGACCCCTAAATTGTCCATGGTGGATCAAGCTAGAACTCCGAATCTACCCAAGCCAGTCTGGTCGGTTGAACTTGGATGGTACTGCCGCAAAAAAGCGACACCTGGATTGGGACCGGCCCAGCTCTGTCAAGCGCCGACGCAGTTTATTTGTAAAATAACATACAGGAACGGGCGCGGATGATGTGCAGACGGCAGCAGCATGCGCTCAGCATAGTGAAAGTTTAAACGGACGCCGCGCGGCGCGGCGTCAGATGGACCAACTGGAAAGCTTATTCAATACAGCTATTGTTTTCACAAAGGGCGTTTATCGAGCTGTGGCAATTGGGCCGTGGCAATTGGGCCGTGTCAATAGAGGTGCGTTAATGCACTGAGGGCCAATGGCAGGGCTCCAACCAGGGAAAAAAGCACAGTCCGACCCGCCCCACTCAAAGTGGACAAAATTCCTCCAGAGAGTCAAGGCAGCCAAATGATAGTATCAACTATCGCTACCTGGAACCTTAGCATGCGTCTAGTGCTTTTAGATCGTCCATACATCTTTTTACAGTTCGACTGCATGGTGGCATCCTCCTTGAGGATATGATACAATGCTAAGGGCAATCAAAATTCATTACTTCTTTGGAGGGTGATGTAATTTTTTTGTGCACAGCCCCCATCAGTGAAAATCAGGCCGTGCTAATTGTGTTGCCTGAGAACAAGTGGGTTCGAGATTGCTGTAGGGTAGCAACCACCGCCTTAGTCAGCAGCTCCACGCCATGAATTCTGAGGTTCAACCGTGGGTAGTGGGGACTTGGAAAGTACAGTGAGAACCTGGTCTAAATGCGATTTCATGAATCATGCAAAAAGCACGAGGAATAATTTCTTTTGGGAATGACAGTGCCTGGAAGCCATGTGATACTGCGCAGCCCCTCCCTTCAACCTGAAAACAGGAGATGACGTTGACGACTTTGGATTCTCAGAGGCGGTGGGCTCAATGTTAGCCCAAGTGGCTGCGGTGCTTTGGCTATTCTGGAGTTAGGGCAAACTTGAACCTGGGTCAAAGAGTCTTCTGCGGCATTACTGTGGAGCCTCGATGTTGATCGGTAGGAAATTAGCGGACGCTGCAACCAAGACTTTCAGATTTCTGTTGTCGTGAATTGCTCTGCGGGGATGGTCTTCTTTGCTGTGGTGCAATTAGTGCGGTGTGTTGTCAGTGTGATTAATTTTTCCTGCGCTCCATGTGGTCTTTTTGACCGGCACTCCTAGGCCAGTGTACAACAGCAACTAAGCAGCCGCTTGCGTTCGTTTTCATGAACAGCCCTGGGTCCGTGGTTGCTTTGAACCTCAATGGCAAACTTGTGGCCTTTCTCGGTATCATTTCTCTGGGCCAGAAATGTATGCTGTACAAGACTTCGCTGGACACTGTACCATTTGGACGGACTTTGGCTGATTTCTTCCATCACTCTCAATTCTCGCCACCAACTTACTCTTTATGGGTGACAGACTTAGGCTGCAAGACGCGAATGAATAGTTGTGGCCAACACAAAGAAGGCGGACCCATACTGTTGTTTCGGCCAATGCCAGGCTGGGGGAGTCCGAGATGCTTTGCCAAGGCGTACCGCGGTCCTTGACTTGCATTTTACCCGACCCAGGCAAATATTCCCTCATCCGTGAGTATTGTGCAGCACGAAAGCGGAGCAGTGTCTCGCAGTCGAAACCAGTCGCTGGAGAACTTGTATGTCATACGCAGTCGCGCGGCTGCAAATGCGTTTGAGGGGCAGACTAAAGCTCAAGCCATACCCAAAGAGAATTGTTGAGCTGTTACCTGGAGCCAAAAGACAGTAACAGGGTGGAGTGGAAAGAAAAGTAGGCGTTTTGGCGAGTGGAGCGAGTGGAGGGAAACAAGGCTTGGTCAGAACGACACCCCACCTTTTGGGGCTTTGGGTGCGGGGCTACCTGCATTTCTATGGTGGACTCTTGTGGACTCCGAAAGATCACCGCCTCCAGCCTAAGCTTGGCAACCCCGCAGGATGCACAGCTTCCGGTACTCGCAGTCATGCTGTGGAGATATAAGCAGCTTTGTCGGGTCAATACGAAACCAGCTCATCACCTGGTGGGGCTAATTCTTGACTTTCCCCAGGTTCCGATCAGTCCATCTCAAACGGGCGCAGAATCTGTTTTTTAGCTGGAGGCGAGGAGGGATCCCCAGCTAGGCAAAAAGGGCACTAAGCTGACAAGCAGGCCTGGAAGGGACATTGGAGCCTTAAGTTTCTAATTTGCAGCCATCGCACGCGCACAATGCCACCATGAACGCAGTTAGATCCACTATGGGTAGCGCGCTACCCATGGATACTCAATAAACCTGCGACGTGCGGTTACAAGGGGAAACCGTTGATACCCCACCTGGAGAGCGGCGTGCCCAATCTTGACCGACTACCTCCGAAGCTTAGACGAATGGCACCAGCGCCGGGGCTTTACCCAAATGCAACGTCGTGCTTTCTCAGATGCAGGACAAATGGCGTTTCAGGCGCCACTTGACCTACTGATAAGCCAGATTGGGACTTGTTGGGTCGCAAAGGCACCCCGCCGTGTCACAAAACCCCACTTCTGCCAAGGATTCTGCCAAGGATAGCGCCATCGTGCCCCCCCCCACGCCCACTGAAAGTGGTGCAATCAGGCCCCCGCCTCGCTATGAGGCGTCCGACGCCATTATCTATATAAGCTTGGATGATCCCCTTTGTTTGAGGGATCATCATCGAGTACACCTTCTCTTAAGTACTTTACGTTAAACAAGTACAAAAGAACATAACACAGACCCTGAAATTTGTACAGAGAAGCTCCTAGAAGTTAGGCAAGGAATAGTGTTGCAGCTCCTAGAGGGGAATGTGGCGCGGCGGCTTTGCGCATCATATCGGACAAATCATGACCATGTCCATCAGTCACAAGCGGTGCTGGTGACGAACCATTTTTAACCACTTTTTCCGCGGATAGGTTCAATCTCCAAATTATCATGATCTGGGTCAACCGCGACCCATCTACTCAATGACACCTCTATAAGATAGCAACTGAGTCAAAATTGAACTTCTGCAGTTGCTCTTCTACATATTCTTGAACCTCAAAAGGTCAGTTTTGCGGTAAGCAAGTGTATTCAAGTCTAAGCACTGACCTCACTGCGCTGCTCGCACTTGATTAGGAACACGCAAAGTTGCCTGAGCAGAAAAATCAGACAGATCCAATATGGTATGTAAAATCAAGTTCTGATTGGCGGTGCTGCTAGTACATGATTTGCTGTTTGAGCAGTCTTAAAAGAACTTGGAGCTACTCGAATAGAAAGTCCAGTCCAGGATGCTTAGAGTAATGCATATGGCCAGTCAAACCAACATGTCTAGTCTCAAGGTCTAGAAGGGAGGAGAAGGATTAAGCAGATTTCATTGGGTTTCGTAGTAACTGGTTGCTACTGCAACGTTCATGCCTCTGAGTGGCTGAGGCTCCGTTGAACACTTGGTACCCTCTGTTTTCGAGACGGCTATTTCCATAACCTGGATCTATTGCAAAAAATCATCGTTATGGTAAAGCTCCATTTCATATTCTGGCTGAAAGTCCCCGAAAAGTGACTCGCCATCACCCTGCACTCTCTCCGTGTATGCCGCTTCCTCATCCCCGCAAATCTTCAATTTCTCTCCCGGCCTCAAAGCTGCCTCAGCCAACAATTGGCACTCGCAGCTCTTTTCCATCAATGTGAAGAGGTATGCAGCCTCGTCAAGCGTCGTTCCCACGGTGAGAAGTCCATGGTTCTGCAATATCACGCCCTTTCCGTCGCCAAGCGCATTTGCGATGGCTATACCCTCTTCCTCATCCAATGCAACTCCTCCGAAATTGGTGTACACACTGTGGCTCTGGTAGAACGTGCACACATCTTGGTTGATCATGTCCAAGGGTCTTCCCAACGAAGAGTACGCCTTGCCATAAGTGGAATGAGTATGGCAAGCAGCAATCACATCCGGCCGAGCCTCATGAACTGCGGAGTGAATAGCAAATCCGGCGGCGTTGATGGCGTGCTGAGGCCCGTCGGGTAGGATGTTGCCTTTGGCGTCACAATGCACCAAGTCACTAGCCTTGATGAGCCCGAAATGTTTCCCTAAGGGATTGATCCAGAACGTCTCAGGGTCCACGGGGTCTCGTAAAGAGATATGGCCAGCGGCGCCCTCAGTGTATCCCTTCCTGGCGAATACGCGGAACGCAGCTGCCATGTGCTGCTTAGCCCATTTCCTCTCCTGAAGTTTGTCACTGAACTGAGGGATGGGAAATGGATGGGGTAAACCCTTGGCGATATTGTGGGAGCCGCGAGTGGGGTCTTGAGTTACTGACGTGGGCGACATGAAGATTAAATTTGCAACCCTACGTCGTGTGGGGAGGACCCGTTTATATATGCGGCTTATCAGTGTGTGCCTAAAGGGGAATTTGGCGCGCAGATGGGGAACATGCTCTGAACCCCATCCACGCGCTTCTTTCCTCACCAGGCAGCGCGGCGATCGCTTGCTTATTCATCGCTTTTCGGCGCGCCAAGCGCTTACTTCCTAATCGAGTGTTCGCGATGTAGCCAGTCTAGCTCATTGGCGCTTGACGGTACTCTCCGTCTTTTTGACATTCTGGATACACATGTCTGAAGGTAAAAGGTTGCAGGACGATTGAGAAAAGGCATTGGGTTTTAAGCACCGCCAGGCCCCAATAGTAAGCTTAAGCGTCAGCGTCGCCAGGCAGCGGGAAGCGCTCTCCACGAGATCCGTGCACCTGCATTGAGACTCGCACGCCTCTCATATTCCGGTACAGACCGCGTCTGAAAATACTCCTTTACAGCAACATGCATGTTCTCCCCCGCATCTACACGCTATGCCTAGTGTTGCAGATAGCAATGGCATCGCCCGGCGATAACTTGGAGGAGTTTGACGACTGCATCTACCAATGCCAGCAGATCACGTGCTACAACAATCCCTACTACATCATGCAAGAGCAATTCCGAGAAGCGTTGCAAAAGAAAAACCACCATTTCCACCGCTACGAACCCTCGTGGCATTTCGACTGGCACTTGAGTGGGTACTTGAAGGCCCTTTTATGGAACTGCAAGTCGAATTGTGACTATCAGTGCCAACGAATCATCACGCAGGAGCGGAAAGCCGCCGGCGAGGAGGTGTTGCAATTCCATGGTAAGTGGCCCTTTTTGCGGATCTTGGGCATGCAGGAATTTGCGTCGGTCTTACTCTCCATGGCGAACTTTGTACCGCATCTCCTCGGCTTTATCATGGCTGGAAGGGCCATCAAAACCCTCAAGCCGGTAGAGGCCCATAAGGGCGTGGAGTACCCGACTGGCATGGAAAAGGCACTTGAAACTCTGCTTCGAAACATTCGCATGGTGGCTTTCATCACCATGTGTGCATGGATCAGCTCAGCGGTGTTTCATGTGCGGGACTTTATTTTGACAGAGAAGCTCGACTACTACTTTGCCGGCATGACGGTGCTTAGCGGCTTCTACAGCATATCGTACCGGTACTTCAAGTTGTTCTTGCCGACACGCAAATGGCAGGCTCGGGCGTTGGGCTTTGCCTGTTTGGTGGCCTACTCCGCTCATATATATCGGCTTGAAACCGATTGGCTGTACACCTACAACATGCGGGCCAACATTTTGGTGGGGGTGTTGCAGAACATCATGTGGGGATTGACATGCTACTCTCTTTATAGCAAGTACTTGGAGGAAGAACAAGGCGAAAAAGCCATCAATGTGGCACACCTAAACTACATCCGGCCGCAGCATATTATCCTCGGCAGCTTCTACTCCCGATCAGCCAAGCTTTACTCGCTCTATCCGCTCTTGCTTTGTGGTATAGTTATTGTGGGCATGTCGCTCGAGATCTTCGATTTTGCGCCCTTCTTCTTTGACTTGGTGGATGCTCATGCATTATGGCATTTGGTCACTATATTTCCTGCATACCTCGGGTGGTACGACTGGATGATCTGGGATGTGTGTGAAAATGTTTGGGGTGATCAGGTCGGCTTTGTGACCAAGAAGGTGGAGTAGGGGCTCGGTATTCAACCCAGCGACCTTGTTGCTCTAAGCCAATGGAATCAACTTAGAATGCACGATGTCAAACGGGAAATATCAGCTGTCTAATAAGGGCATGGATGACACGAGTGTTTAGGACCATAACACCTAATATGAACTGCCTTTTGAGGGCTTCTAGGACCGCAGTTGGAAAAACGCCTTGCATCCGCATGAGCGTTGATGCAAGTGACTAGTTAAGGTCACGCTAATATGATGATGTAATGAATGGTTGATTTTCAAGAGATAATCAGCGTAATTCTTCTGGTGGAGCCTGATCAAGGGTGTTCACGCAGTGAAGTCCGCGTCGTCTAATTTTGAAGCGGCCCAGGCTCCAAGCGAACTGAACGTCCACCTTCAAATCCAAGAGAAAGGAACTATTTCGATATCCAGGATGGCTCCCAGAACTGGGCCTCGCCCGCGAGCCCCTGGTTGTCCACCCACAAAAACCCGTTCATGATCATTTCATCAATAACCGATTTCGCACGAAGCATGTCCCAGTTGAAGTTGTCTTTCAAGAGGCGGAGAGTGACGTACCCACCCATGAACTCGCACAATTCATAGACGCTTTTTTGGTCGCCAGAGATGCCCAGCGACCCCGAGACACCCAGACTTCTGACCCATTTCTTCAGGTTGATGGAGACGGTTTCGAAGCCGCTGCCCAAGTCTGCCAAGGCCTCCAATGCCCCATCGAGGTGACGCTCGGAAATATCAAGAGGGATGCTATCGCATTCAATGAGCCGCGACATGAGCTCTTTATAGGAGATAAAGCCGCCGTTGATGGTGGTGGTTTCCCTGCATATCTCCACGATTCGAATGGCCACCGCATCAATGAGCGCCCCGGACTTCTTGGGCCTGGATTCTGCCATCATGGCGAGCTCAAGGGTGTCCACGCCAATCAGCTCGCACATGAGCGTGAACTTGCGGCGGAACTCGGGGTTTTTCTTGATGACATCGGCATTGTCGGCGGCAAAGTGGACCAAGGCCGACTGGAACACAGAGAGCTGCACCGAGAGCCCCTCGGAGTGGCGGTTGCTGAGGGCCTTGCCCAACCTCTGGAACGCATTGCGGTCGGCGTTGAGCTTGTTCATTGTTGTGGAGATTGCCCGCGCGCGTTTGTTGTTGAGAGTGACCGTATACAGTCTGGTGCGCTCAGAGCTGTGATGACTGGGTTCCAAAGTCTCACCGCCAGTGCGCCTTGACCAATGTCTCGGCCATGTATCTCTAGCAACATTATACTAGGATCTGCTTATCCGGGTTGATGCGCTAAAACCAGGGGGGACTCTCGACTTTGAGGACCAGCCGGGGTCTTAAGCTTTCCGGCTGTTAAGAATATACTTCACGAACAAGCCCATATTTCGTGGGGCCACCGCAAAATAGTCGCCTGGTCTTGACCCATATATTGATGCTGTATATGGTGTGGGAATGTTTCTCTGTCTAAAACAAAAAGTGGACTTACAAGGCAGCATGCTCCCGAGGAGGCATCGGCATCAGCACTTGACCCCAACGTGCGTGCCGCTCAGACAAGTGCCAACCACCAGGCCAGGGAGGTGCCCAATGAATCCTTTTTATATCATGAAATTCCGAGACATAGTCTTAGACGCAATCTCCTCCTGTATTAAAGAGAGAAAAAAGCAAATGCTTGTTTTCTTCAACCACGATTTCTGAAAAACAGACCTTCGCCGTATGCACGTCACGTGAGGCGACTGCACGCTTACTTGCTGAGTCGCAACTTTGCCACTCCCCTGTGGACTTCTATTGCTCTTTCTTATCGACCTTTCATTGACGCTTCAAACTCTTTTTTGTCACTGACTAATCTTGAATTAAACTATTCCTAAATATTATTGGGGATTTTGTGATCACGTGGCTGACTCACTTATCAAACAAACATCAGACTACTAGCTTCTTGTTTCTTTCCGGTGAAACTCCTCAACTTGGTGAACCGCATTTTCACATTATACAACACACACCATACCGCAATGGAATTCAACGCTATCAAGTACACAAACAAGAACTCTCCGTTCCAGTGGAAGAAAGACCACCTCCCAGTGGAGGTAAAGGATGGCGTCTACAAGTTGCCATCCCCCCACGACATATTGGTCAAGGTGCACTACGCGGCGCTCAACCCGGTGGATATGATCTTGAAAAACACCCTGAGCGCGGTCTTTTTCGGGGGCGAAAAAGGCTTTGCCAGTGACTACGCCGGGGAGATCGTGGCACTAGGTGCCGCGGCCGCGCAGGCAGGTTTTGGTGTGGGCGACCGCATTGCGGGGCTTTACCAGAATATGTTTGGGCTCGGCACCGCGGCAGAGTACATTTTGATTAACACCACCAAACCCTCCGGAGTCAACGCCCGTAAGATTCCCGGCAGCTTGAGTTATGCCGAAGCCGCGTCGTACCCATTGGTGTTCGGCACGGCGCAGACCATGTGGGATAGCGTTAAACAGGGCAACTCTTTTCGGAAGGTTTTAATTTTGGGTGCGGGCACCGCAGTGGGTCGCTACAACGTGCAATTAGCCAAGAACGCCTACCTGGCGGAGGAGATCGTGGTCACCTGCTCCGCGCGCACCGAGGCCACCATCCGTGAGCTTGGCGCCTCGGAAGTGATCGACTACGCCAAGCACCGGTCCATTTTGGGCCCGGTATTGGAGTCGGTTAAGAAGAGTGGGCCGTTCGACGTGGTGCTTGACTGCTGCGGCAATTCCGATCTTTTCCCGGCCATCAAGCACGTGCTTCAGCCCCGGGCCAACTTTGGCTCCTACGTCACCATCGTGGGCGACAAAAAACTCAACTTTTCTTCCAGCACGATGCTCTCGTCCATTTGGGACAACGTCGCTGTGGGCTGGAGGCAGCTCTCCAACTACTTCGGTTGGCTTCCTTACTTCTACACATTGGCCTTCATCAGGCCCACTGGCCTTTGGCCAGACAAGTGTGTGAAGAATTTGGAGGAGAAGAACGTCCGTGTGTTCATCGACAGCGAGTACCCGCCCACGGCAATACAGGACGCCGTGGATAAGCTCATTTCCAATAAGGCAGAAGGAAAGATCTTGATCAAAATCGCCTAGGTCTTTTGACCTTGGGCATCGCGGCTCCTCTGGAATGTGGCATATCCAGGGGTGATGGAAGCATAAATACCTCTACAGATAGCGTTGTTGCCCCCCGTACGTAGTCCAAAGAACACACGAGTCGCGCCTTGAGGGATACAAGCGAGCGGGCAAGTGCAATTTTGTTTCGGATTCCTCTGCATGTGAATCCATATTCCAGTCTACAAAACCACGCGTCTACGTGTCTACATTAAACGCCCCCCAAGAGTTTCACGAGTGCTGCACATTATAAATTACAGGCTGGAAGCTTCAGGAGCGCTTTCAAGAGGCGCATCCGATGTTTTTAAAAATGGAAGAATCGTTGATTTCCGCAAAAAAATTGTTGGAAGAGAAAACGTCAAGTGGGTACGAATTGCGATTATTCAGAGAAATACCGAGTTAGTGCCGAGGCACTTGTTCGTACGAAAGAGGGTCAAGTCGGGCGTATCATATAACCCGTCAGAGGCGCTATAAGAGGCGAAATAGGAAGATTATATAAAAGAGCGATATAGAGAAGTGGTGTGATTTCGTCTTATAGTTATAGACGGTCGTGTCCGGAAACTTCAAGATAAACGGTTCTAAGAATGTCCTGTGTCGTCATTCTCTTGCAATATTCTGTTCTCGTGTGGTGACAGTGGCAGTGATGCATGCCTTAGTCCATGGTCTTATCTTTGCAGTATGTAGGTAGAGTGGAGTAGTAGAGTGTAGAGTTGGTATATTAAGGAGAAGCAAGGTGCGGCAGTGTAGTCGAAGTAGTACGTGATACGCCTCTTATTCTAAGTGAAGTCTGAAGTCACATTTATAAATCGACTAATTTTTGCCACCTAGCTCCACTTCATCTCAGGTGTCAGACTTATAAGGACGCGCAGTGGGTGCAAAATGGGTGCAAAGTGCGAATATGGACAAGAGGGACACACTCAAAAGAATCCACAGACCCACTAGAGTGTCTACAAGTTTTGCTACTTTTGATGAGGTGTACATAAATTCCTTTTGTATGAACAATATTACTGATTATCATATATCTTCCACTGGGTACCTGTTCATGGTTAGTCTATGTCGCACCCAGCGCGCCTAGCTTGGACGCGCAATCGCAACTATCCCTTTGGTAATACCACGGAGTCTAAAATAAAAACCAGATATGGACACGAAAAAATTGTACTTACGTTAAAATTGTGATGAAGTTATAAAAAAAAAAAAAAAAAGTGGGTACTCAAAGGAGAAGTCTGACCATAGCACCCACCTACCTCCTATAAGCACCTGACTTCAACCAAAGATCTGGCATTAAAAGCCATAACGAGGGGCTGGGAGTAGTAAGTCTGGTGTCCTTCATGAATCTATTGAAGCGACGTTTTGAAGACCTTCTTTGCGTCATCCAGTTTAAATAATAGCTTGACCAGGTTTGGCTAATTCATAGATAGAACTATAATGTGTTATTTTTCGCGAGACTCGGTAGGCCTGTCACTAATATAAAGAAATACTGTGTTTATCTATTGGACCCTTCCAACAGTAGAATAACCCAGCTTTATTTACACGTGCTTGTCGGAATGCAACTGTCTCGGCATCATTTTCTTAAGATTAGAATAAATTACACTCTAGTTTACCGTCATAGGATAAGCTAATATTTCACAATTAATCTGTTAGACCTCCGTGGGTAGTGTGCTACCCATAGGCGTTCAATTTTTTTGCGATATACGGCTAGACGCGGTATGACGCAGGACCTTCCCACTATGCTCGGTCCGAACCGCTCTGCTTCCCTTCCTCCGAGGTCTAGACCGATAAGCCCTTATCTCGATGAGGCTTATCCGGTCGACCACTCGGCACGAATACCCCGAGTAAAGCCTTTTCTCCCGATAACGGCACGAATACGGTGGTGCAGTCGTGGCCGACTTTTCTACATATCTCCGATAATTACCCTAGTTTTACAGATCATAAACGAATAAATCTTCTCCTAAGTCCTTACGCCCACAAGAATTTGGCAGAGCACATCGAAAGATAAAAAGGGGAGTCCAGTTGTTCTCCGCAATTTATTTGAGCATGAAGGTGCGGGCGACACCAGAACCAACTGGAACCCCGCCCCACCCAGCCATAACAGCCAAGAAATATCAGACCCACTGATAGTGCAGTTTTATCGGCTTGCTAGGACGGCTTTCCTGCCGGATCTAAAATACAAATTTAATATCTAATTACAAACAAGTTAATGAGCTGTTATTCTGGCTTTTGGTTTACAAAGAACCATTGAAGACAGATAAAAGGGGAATAACATCAAATCGTGTCGGGGGAAAACTCTTATATACTCGGAGTACTTGTTGACTGCAGACCGAAAACGTGCGATGACGTATCATGCAACTGAGGAGTAGCGAGCCTGCTATCGATAAGTAAGCAAGTTAGTTGGCTACCTAAAACGGTGACGGTTTAATCCCACGTAAAGGCGCATCCCCGTCTTCCTTATAACAGTAATCAAAAAGGAGAGGACTAAAGAGGGCCCCCACAACCAGACCAACTAGATTATTCATGAATGTAAGCAACACTGTTGAAGAGGTGTACCCTTAGCGTTTCGACTGCATTAATTAGGTGTACCCTTAGCGTTTCGACTGCATTAATTGTAATACTATTTCATCTCACTACCTACTGAACCACCATCCACTGGACACATCCATGACTAATATACGGCGCTCCGAGCGCGCCCAGTTTTGACGCGGCGTTATCCTCTTTACAATCGTCGAGCCTGCATACAACGGGGGTTACCTCGCTGTGTCCAAAACAATGATACTGACATTTAAACCAGCAAAATAAATGGTTTAGTGTGCGCCCACGTGCATTGATGCACCCAATCGAGCTCAGTCACTAAGGCTGTCTTCCTCCGGGACCCAAGGTGCAGGTTTGAAGTACTCTTGGTCTGCACGCACCAAGGCGCGGAACGCGTCCTTATCGTCAACAAACTGATTAAGATAGTCCACCTCCAAGTCGTGCACTTGTCTTCCCAAAACAATCAACGAGTGCAAGGGCTCGCCTGCATCATATTCAGCCATCTGCTTCAACGAGCCGGCCTTGAAAGTTTGCGACGGGGCCCCTAACCGAGACACCGCCACACACGGCGTGTCCTGCGTGTAGGCCTTTTCTTGTCTCTGTTCCTCTATTTCTAGGAGCTGCTGTGCCGCAGTGGCAATGTCCATGTACCGCGGAGGCTCGTAAATTAAGCGGCCACGTGCCATGTTCTCGATACTCTGCTCCTTCACTTTGATGTCCAACAACAATAGGGTGTGCAAGCCAATGCGCCGGTTTTCCAAGATTTTGCTGTAAAAAGAGTCTGGTTTCCACGAGTCCGTGAAAAACACCAACGACACAGTTTGTCCAAATTGGTAAAGCTGTAAGCCACACGCACCTACGGCGTTCATCACACTGGCATTGTGGATTGACTCATAGCGAATGCCCAACTCCACCGCCCGAAGCACCAAGTCAGTGTGGGTGGTAGCGCCAAAAACATCACCAACCACAAGAAACGCCACATCTTCAATCTCAGCGCCAGCCAAGATCTGGTCAGCGCCTGTCTCCACAAGTTCTCTGTCTGCAAGAAGCACCTCTTTGCCATAGAATCGCTCGAGTGTTTCTTTGTCTGCAGCCATGAGGATGGAGGTGTAGGCTTCGAGATACACACGCTTGCACTTGCGGATGGTTTCGAGCCCCCGCACTGTGATGTCGCTCTCATGGGAGAGCCCGAGGCCGATTAGGTAGAGCATTTTTCGAGCGGTGCAGCAGTGTAGTCGATGCGGGCAGCAGTGCGCAAGCGATGGAGGAGCTGGCGGCCGGGGGTTGCACCCGTACCTCCGGGATCTGACTTCCGACGGGTGGATTGCGGCTTCTAGGACCTGTTTTGATTGTGCTCCCTGTCGCCCCGGGTACATACACATGAACTTTCGTTTGTTTGCTGCAGTCGCTTCACTACACACCACCACAATTACTATTGAACCATATCATACCCCACCTTGCTCCTGCATGTGAGCGCGCAGCGATGAGCTCCGCTGGCCAGCACAATTGTTCTTCACCATGGTCGAGGCTCGCGAGGAGGAGATTCGGGAGGATATAATCCGCTACCGAAAAATTGCCGAAGACGGGTCACTTTTGAATGACATCCCTCGATGGAACACTGTGCAGAAAAGGGCATCCCAGAATAAACCTTCCAAGAGAGGGCTGAAGAAGGCATTCAAGTTGAAGAAGCCCACGTATACTAAATCAGAGACGAGGCCGAAGTCCTGGTTGCCCAAACTGCATTCCAAACCCTTGAGGGATGGCGTGGGAGACATTCACGGAAAAGCTACTTCTTTCCACGATAAGCTAAGTTTGCAGTCAAACTATAGCTTGATGATTGAACAGATACGCGGCCACGCCGAAACCATTGATTTTTGCCTTGCGCAGAGACTTGTGCCCAAAAACATTGCTCACGAAAGTGCCAAATTTGACATCTCGCTGCTTGCACCGCCGCTTCGCCAGGGTCCCTCCTTGTACAGCGACGACATAGATTTGTTTCTTCGCCTGCTTAACCATACAGCAGCCGATGCGCCTCAGACCCAACTCATCTAACGGTCACTGAGTGCAATTTCGGATGTTTTCCGCTATTCCGAAAGACTCTTCCATGTAGGAACATGGGATAGAATAACATAGAGACATCGGCTCCAATAGAGTCGTCGACACATCAAGTGGATCATCAGGTCCATGCGTACATGTAGCATCACACACTAACCAACTCTGTATCTTGATCAGGCACCAGAACATTGGCCAAGTCCATCAAGATTTTTGCGAGCTTATGCGCATTTGGCGAGCCAGTGCCGGCAACCATTTTCTGTCCCTTGCGTGCATACTCCTGGAGCAAGTCATAACAGTACAGAAGCGCCCCACAGGTCTGGATATACGTCAATGCTTGCTGGAGCATTTCAGGCTGTGATAGGCGTTCTTTACTGGAGCGAAGCCTCAAAAGAAGATGGTGCACGGGACTGTCGGTGCTGCAGGAGAGAGCATACAACACGGGAAGCGAGAGCTTGCCCTCGACCAAATCTTCGCCTGCGAAACCTTTCATTTTGGCGTAGCGAGGATCCACCAAGTTGAGGTAATCATCTCGGATTTGGTACACTATGCCAATTAGGTTGGCTAGGGCCGTAGCCTCGGAGTTTGCAGGGTGGTGAGATGAATTTTCCAGAAAAATAACCAAGAGGCTTACCGAGAGCCTGAGCAAACCGCCGGTCTTATCCATGGCCATTTTGAGGTACTCATCTGTACGCGGCACACCGGCGTTACACAAGCTAGAGAGATTGGTGCGCCAGTGGAGGTCCTGGCCCTGGCCCATATGGAGGCGGAGCATCTCATCCATAATAATAGTGAATACGCGAGCTTTGATGGAGAGAAAGGCTTTGTTGGAGTCGTCAGAGTCGCCAAAGTCGCCAAAATCACCAAAGTCGCCAGAGCCGCCAACTTCAACAGAGCCACCAGGGCATTTAGAGGAAGAGTGCCCTCCTGAACTATGTTTTCCACTGTGAGTTTCACAATCTCGGGTGTGATGGGATATGGCCAACATAGGAAGCATATTTGCAGCCTTCTGACACGCCAAGAAGTACATGTAGTTGCCCGAATTGATGGTCAAGGCCAGACCAAACTGAGTGTGGGCCGCCGGGCGGCCTCTTCTCATGTCAGACTCGTCCTCTATGTCGTCAATGAGCAAAGACGCCTCGTGAAGCGTGCCCACCAAGTCGCCGATTACAGCCAAGACTCGGTCATCCTTGACCAGAAAAAATACTTCGTTGAATGCATGCAAGAGGGCCCCACGGATATTATGGTTATTGCTGGGGATGCTATGAAGATAGTCGAAGGGGGCGGTAATGGAGGACTCGAAGCTTGGCAATCTCCCGTAGATCACGCCATCAATATTTGGCTTTGCAATTGCGGGCAGGGATGCTGGGCTAGTGTTGGAATTGTTGGGGTCGCTGGACAGGAACATGATCGATGGAGAGCTTGGTGAAAGGGAGTTCGTGAAAGGGAGTCGGGTGGAAAAGAAGGTGGGAAATCAGCAAAGGTTATGGAATGGCCTTGAAGGGGATGGCTCGGTCCTGCAAACGGCGTATGGTATCGTGATAAGCCAAACGCCCACTTTGCTTGTTGTCATGTGGCGTGCATGCCAGATCCAGAGCGGTTATGCATGTTGGAGAAGGCATTTGCGGGTGTATGCAGGATTCAAGCATCAAGCTTGTACACAATAGACTAACAATTCCCGGATAAGGACAATGGATAAAAAAAAGGAGTGACTGAGAGAAAGCTTGCGACGGCGTTGAGCAGGCTTTAGCGGAGACAATTGGGCATGATTGGAGATACTAGGGGGTGTGTAGGCAGATGGGACAACGTCATCTTGAAGTAGTAGATGCGAATCTTGTGAGACTAGAGGCAAGTTAAAGCGACTATAAGGATGAGAGAGTAACGGATTAGACTACAAGGGATCAGAGTGCAAAGGATTAGAACACAAAGGAGGAGAATACAAAGGATGAGAGAACAAGGGTGAGAGAAAAATATAAATACGGGGAAATGGCCAAAGAGGAGAAATCAAAAAGTCGAAAACGAGCAGGCAAGGATCAAGACAAGAAAATCAAAGGATACCAAGAAAACAAGAAAGACATCATGAACAGCCAGGAGTATTGAAACAAAAAAGAAACGAGGGAGGAGCTGATTGGAGGCGGAGGAGGACACACTTGGTGGGAGGTGCATATGACAGTTCGGATTTAGACCCGCGTGCCAGTGCTCGTTTGTTGACTGCCGTTGAGAACAAAGCCAAAGCAAGTCTCCTTGAATGGAGTGCGCGACCATGTTCATGGCACCTGCAGCGAAACCGGGCAACGTTTTATGGAGTGCGCACATGGTACGCTTCTTAGCACGAAGAAGCACATATTAAGCGCAGTCCCAGACCGAGCATCCGTAGACTTTGACGAGGAACCGAGTTTTGGTCAGCACTCGACCACAATTTTGGTGGTGTTAAATGTAGCAAGCCGTAAGACAGAGGGTTTTAAAGAATTTAAAAGTAGGGTGGTATTTTCAGGAGGTGGAAATTGCACCGTGGGCATTGGAACTTAGCACCGTGGGCATTAGCAGCGCGACTTAAGCATCCGTTTCGCACCTGAAATTTCACTGTTTTCCTGTGTGCCTACGGTGAAAGCGGTAAACTGCGCCTTCCTTACTACCACGCTTCACTGGGACCAGGCTCTTGTACACCCTGAGAACGGGGCTTGCCGGAAATGGCAATCAATATTTTACCACGATACAACCTTGTGGTCATTTGGAATTTCAGCACCTGCAATCCTCGTTAGAAGCCACTGATATATTAGATTCTCTAGTCTGGCGTTGAGGGGAATAAATATTGATTAATGGTTGCTCAAAAAGAGCGGAATCCTCCCTTTTTATATAGGAAAACCCCTTTAGAGCAAAGGCCCGGCTTTGTTCCAGGGAGCAGTGGACCTGCCTGGACCGCAACTCCAGTGTGCCCGCATGGGCAGCACCTGGAGCACCTGGCCATGATCCATAAACGCTCATATTGTTTGAACCACCGTTCAACCAAAGGCGTTGATTGCGTCCCTAAATTTCACCTGAAATTGGCATTTCCGAGTCTTGCAGTGGCAATTAGAGTCACGCATGAAAATAGATTGCGCCCAAGACAACCTGAGAGAATAATTCACGTGATTGCTTGTTCAAATTTGCTACTATGATTTAACCTTTGGCTTGAATCGTTTTCTAGCTTGAACCATTACGGCACGCTGCTTTAAATAGTGTTAAACTATAAGCGCATATGGAATTACTATACTTGAGCAACAAGTAATATACCATAAAGAAGCGTGGTGATGCTGCTGTGGTAAGGTCAAGTTAAAGGTTCACTCATTTTCCAGCGGGGCTCTTTTACTACTTAGAGCTACTTAGAGACTATCTAAGCAATGAGAAAAGACACTAGGTGGTCTCACGTGAGGGACCTCATTCTTGGTCTACCGGATCCCTCGTGCTGAAGTACCGGAGGTTACACTCTTGAAGTATTCGCGTATCTTGATGACTTCATGACACGAGTTAACCTAAGAATATTCTCTGAACTGGATTCTACCCCTAGCCCTACAGCGCAGCCTTCTGCACCAATGGGTGGCCCTACACACGGTGGACGTGACGGGTACATGTAATACATGCACACCTGAAGATGGTTTTGTTCAAAACCTTTCTGACTCACTTGGAAGACTATATAATTAATGATATGAACAAATAGTAGTAGCGGATTATCATACACCAGATTGCTGGACAGAAAGAGAGCTCAGAAACCAGTTAAAAGTCCAGTGGACAGAAATGAAACAGATCAATCAGTGAGGTCGATAGGCGGAATTGAGGAAGAATTGGAGCTCAAATAACTTAGGTTAAATCATCAGTATATTCTCAAGTCAGGATTCCGCTCTGGTTAGAATGGCTTCAGAAGAAAAGATAGATGTAAAGATTCAAGTATATGTGGATGCAACTGAGAAAGGTGACTAGCCCTTTGTTTAAGGAAACTATTCGTCTACTGAATTACAAATGTTCCCATTTTCCCATGTATAATTTAACGCTCAATACAGGTGCTGTATCATGTAATACTCGTCAGGTGGGTCGTGCGTGCCCTTGGCTGCAAGTGTGATGATTGGGAGCTCTCCTCTTAACTACCCTGTCCCGTTGAGGATATAAACCGGGCCTTCTAGACGCACCACCGAGGACCCCTCAAACTGTACAGCGTGTCAGGGACCTGGCCTTGGACCGGTCTTCCTCAGACATGGCTAGTTTCTTAGAACCCAATAGATTCAGTTGCTTTCTAAATCATTAGCCTTTCAAGCGATAGGAGTAGTTAAGAACGAGCTTTCACGGCCTCTCTATATTCAAAATTTTAGGTGCTGGTATGTTAACAACTTTCAAGCGTGGTTTGAGTTTTTTCGTCCTCTTGGTTCGAAGCATTTGGAAAGACTGCCTGTTTGGATTGGTGTGGGTCTTAAACGGGACTATTGATTTGCTAAAATTTCTCGGGAGGAACATTCGATTTAAACGGAATAGTGGTATTTTCAAGATTTAGGAGGAATCTGTTGGATGAACCCATGAAGACTCGTGACATTTGATACCGTGCGAGAAAAGCAAAGACAAATTTTGATAGGGCATGCAAGATTTGGAGCCACGGAAGAAGCTAATGAAGGGAAACCTCTTTTCTTCTGGTGAAACACTTGGAGGAGTCTTAGACCTTGGACACTCTACAAGATGTGGTTTGAGACTGGTTCCCGAGGTTGTGCAGAAACCGCGTGGGTGCCGCTCGCCCCGTGGGTGCAAAAAGTATCTGCACACTGCGAAAAGCTCTCGCCGGGGTCGGACCCGCACATGGGCTCTGATTCGGGCAGCACCAGCTTAACACTTTGCCCGCCACAGTCCGCGAGGGGTGAGTGTTTGATAAGGAGTCTAGCCATGAAAATTTCCGGCATTGGAAATGACGTCACTAAAATTGCCGGCGCTAAAACTCACCGGCCGCGGCAACTCGGAGAGTCTTGGGTCCCAAACGATTCGCGCAGAGGTGCACTCCAGGCGACGCCACGTAGCACAGCGGGCACCTGCACCAGATTGCAGACATTTCCGTATGGAATGTGTCTGGTTGCTTTTTTAGAATTAAGAGGACAAACAATACGCATTTTCCTGAAACATGATTGATCTTCCACATATCCCGTTACCGTTTGGTCATCTAGCTTGCACTGTGTCATGCACCTCACTTCAATTGGACAATCAAACGCTTCAATGCTCTTTACTAAACCAAACTTTCACAAGGCCGTCGAAAGGTTCTCGGGAAACGTCTTGCACTTGGTCAAATTAAAGTGCATCCAGGCTTGAGTCCAAGTCCAAGTCGGGTACTTTCGGTGCCTTGGTCTGTTCATGTACCGCTGTGTAGTCCATCGCCCGGTCTGTTAGTATGTTATTGAATCATGGAGCCCAAGTATGAGGTCCGAGTTTAGCTCACCAAAAAGCAGTACCAAAGCATAAGGTCGTGGCCCCTTGGAGTGAGAGCTTAGAAGTCGGGCTTGTACGTCGAGTGGGGGCCCAAACCAAACTCAAAGATGAACAACATCCACTTTGTTCCAAACGAAGCAAATTTTAGGACCCGTCACAGTTTTGAGATGCTCCTTAAAAGTAACATTGTTTCCAAGCAACGCATATGCTTGCTTTTCATTCTCTGTGTACTAAGGACCTGAAAGCTACTCTGTCCTTGAGAAGCCACCCTAAGTAGTTGGCCCGTGGGGACGTTTCCAGAAAAGGCTATGTGAGGGTTCCCAGTGAATCAGACGCCTATAACGCCTGGGTTTCTTTGCCTATGTAGAGGGTCACTTGGGTATTTTGTCCATGGAGAGTGCCACCAGGTTCTCTTTATGTATACAGGCATATGACCGGTATATTATATCATCTGGTTTCGATCCTGTAAAGATGTATCATATTTGAGGTGTTTTTGGCACATTTATCAGCATCATAGTCAGCACCAATACTTATCAAGGCTAAATCTTTGATTGTCCCGCTGATTGTACCCTCGTTGCCAACAAATTAAATGTATCGGGCTACCTACATCCCTTGTGGTGAAGCCCAAGTTGGGCCATGCCACTCCGCCATCTGAAGAACACCTTGATGTCAAGCCTCAAGAAGAAACTAGAAATGCCATTTACTTGGGCCAATAGCCTTCTCCCGGCTGTGTGAAGATTCACCCTATACTGCTCCCTTCGAAGATTTAATAAGGTGTACCAACTACACTCTACTGAAAGAGGTTCTCATATTTCTATATTTGAAGCTTCGACTTGACACTTTCGTACAAAAACACATATTGACAGTTGATTTTGGCCCACTCTATTACTGCTAAAAAGTACTGAAGCTGCGACTGAATACTGACCAATGGCCGTATTGTTTACTGATATGTTGAGGTATGTTTGCTTACCGATGTGGACTGTCTTGACCACCTCTCGCCTTACCCCTAGACTTAGTCCAGTTTATTTGGGAACGACCGGACCACTGATCCCTCTCAGCATTTCGCACTTGAGGCTGCTTATACACTGCACCACCAAATGTTCAAGCCTAAATAGTTCCATGTGCCTGTGAATGACCACCATTGAGGCTTGAGGTCTAGCGCTTTTCCAATACGAGAAGGCCCGACGCACTCGCTTTTCGACCGAGACTTTACTCTTGAAGCGCGTTGACGGCACTAAAGAGATAATGCACCCAACTGCCCCCGAACAAACACCTGGCACAAGATCCAGCCCAAGGAAATTTCTTGGCCAAATGAAACTCCCCCAGTAGGATTTTGTGATTCAAAACATTGGGGACTTCTGAGCGGGCGAGAGCGAAATTCCTTGGTTCTTTCGACACGTTCATGGCCCATGGCGTTCAAATTCACTGTGACTAGCCAACGGCCGGGGCCAGTTCGTTCGGTCCCTATTTCGAGTCTCCATGAGATCCTAGCTGTCCATAAATGCTTCTTGAAAGCAAGTTTCGGGCATGCTGACGCAGACTCTTTGGCAAATGTAGGCTCTGTTTAGCCACATAAGTATACCTCCCCTAAGCCACCGGAACTAAAGTTTCCGCGATTGTGATGGTGACTCTGGTTGGTTGTCAACGTGAAGGAATAAAGAGTTCTTTTCCGCCGGTTACTATTTGGCTTGGTCTTGCGCCGTAGCGTTGGTTTGCCAACCAAGCTCACCGCAGAGTCAACGCGTGAAAACTTTTACACCAACAAACCCCAATTTGCTGCGATTCGATAATTGTGTGAAATGGTATAAGTTGGGCACTTTGTCGGATTTCAAAATATGTAAATAATTTGAAAATTCTCTATACTCTGGTCTCTGCACTTTGCATAATTTCTGATTTTGTATGATCTCTGCACTTTGTATATTTTACCCTTTAATACTGTCTTTTTAGCATCTATCCTTTCATGGACCATCCTTCCATAGTCTAACCTTCCATAGTCTAACCTTTCATGAACCCTTTCATAGTCACCCTTTGATAGACTTAGTGTGCCAATTCCAGCCTTCTTAATGCTTCTTCAAAATGTGCTCCCTGGACCATGGCAGAAGGGGGATCTCAAAGTGGGCGCACGCTGTATCCTTGACAGCGCAGCAGATGGTGCAGACGTAAAGTGAGGCTGGACTATACACCCGTGCACCACGGAATGCAACATACTCGCGAGTGTACCGTGGCATCTTATCGTCACCAGAATGGACGGTGTCAGAATCATTAACATAAGGCTTCATCCCGTGACCAAGGTGCTTGCAGCATCTTCCATTGCATTGGCTATAATTACACAGATGGGCTTCTTGAGTATCCCGCGCGTGGTGTTCTTGCCCTCGAAAATTATCCTGGAGCCGTGGCGACTCTACACGTCGTACTGCTACTTTGGGAACCTCGACTTTGGCCTCATCCAGCGCATCTTCACCATGTCACAAACAAATGAATCTTTGGAGCGAGCGTACTTGGTCAAATTGCATACTTTACCCCTGAGGTGGCATAAAGGCTTAGATGACAGCAGCCTCCGGCAGAAATTCGAGGAGAACAGGGCTTGGGACTTTGCCTATTTCCTCTTCCGCATGAGCTTCTCCATTGTGGCGTGTGTTACGCTACTCAACCAGTGGTATGACGTGGCCAAATACTATCTAATACTCGGGCCTACAATGAACGGCGTGCTTCTCTACATACTGTGCCGGAACATGCCTGAGGATATATTCTATTTCTTGGGCATTCAAGTCAAGGCCAAGTATGCGCCCTTCATTGAAACTATTGTGTCGATGGTTCTATCCTACGACTTTCAGACCCTCATTAGTGCCCGCAAGGACTTCTTACAAGCGATTATTGTGTTTTTGGGGTCGAGGTTTGTCATCAGCACGCTTTTTGAGTATGTAGTTGGACACCTTTGGTGGTTTGTGGAATTTGTGTATCTCAACAGAACCACTTCACAGGCTCTCTGGGACAAGTCGGTCACTGAAATAGTGCCCGGGCTGATATTCGGAGATTTTGAGCTCGTCAATATTTTGCGTTGGCTCATCACTCCGCCCTGGTATTTCTGGATCACCAAGAAAATGCGTGCTGAGCAAGCAAACTTGAGGACCTAGTTCAAGGAGTGTGAAAATTTCGCGGTTGGGTTTGAGCAAGACGATTCTACATGGGTTTGCAAGACAAAGACAATTTCCTAAATCAGGTAAAAATCGGGTCAGTAAATCAAACGGAACAGGAAGGCGAACGCTCAAGTGGTGAAACCTCATTGGAACAAATATTGCTGGCTATTCAAGACCTCCGACCATCCTCAAAGCCTCCCCAATGAGATGATTTTCTTGCTGAACTTTCACTCCGTACGACTAGTATTGGGTAAAATTCAACTCACCATCGCATGATCGACTAGAACTTCTGCTGACGGTTGCAGTCCTGGCAAAATACCTGAAGGCGGCCCAGAAGTAATATTTAGTGGCATCACATCCCGCAGCAATTCTCAACATGTACACAAGTACAGGTTCAGCGCTTGGTATAGAATGTTCTTCCCCAGCGCCGCCATTCCCAAGAACCGGATCTACTTTGGTGTTTAGTGTGCCAGGTGAAAGAGATCAGGGCTCCACTGATGTGCTTGTAGACCCTGCAAGATCTTCCGAGCCACTTCAGCAAGGAAAGACCAAAATTCCGAACTATACCGCCAAGTCGATGAAGAGACAGAGAAAAATGAGAAAAATTTGAAACAGGGAGAGCGCAGACTGTCAGCGAAAGCCCAAGGGTCCCAAAAGACCACCGATGACGCGGGAGCGGGGTACTCGAAACAACTTCAAGCCTTAGTCTCCAAGTCTAGATGGTTCCCAACTCTTCTATACACACCACTGCAGCGGATGGAGGTGATGGAAGGTCCAGACTCTTCGATGCCGAAGCCGCTGGAGGATCGCAGTAAAGCCACGGACTGCAGATGTGCAGTCAACATTTTCAAGTTCGTGTGTTACGGCAGTCTAAGGCCTCGTACACCTAAGCCCCACGTTCGCCTAGATTGCGAGCCTAGGCTGGGTTTATGTTTTTCCGACAATATCTCTGTACTCAATCAAACAATTTAGTGGATAGAGAGAGTGATTGACCAAATGACCCACGAATGAGGACTCGAGTTGACTGCTGATATGGACTAGGAAACGAGAAAATGGTTGGGTAGGTATCGAGGGGTTGGGTAGGTATCGAGGGGTTGGGTAGGTATCGAGGGGTTGACTAGGTATGGAGCGAACGGTTGGTTTGGTAATCTTTCGAGTCCACACCCCTGGCTATCATAATCTCTGCTAAGACGATTCTAGTCAACTAACCTAATTCACTGTTGACCAGTCGAAATCCAATGACTCAGTAGTAGTCTAGACAAACTTTTGTCCAGACCAGTTTTATTGTAAGGTTTCTTGACCCAATAGTCTGTCGCGATTTGTCTCTTGATTGGATCGTTCGTTTGTCCTAAATCGAGCCCCCCCTATTCTCTATTCCGCTCATAGTGTTTGTATTTCTCTCCTCTTGTAGCTCCTTTGGCCACTTGGCCCTCTCCCATTACTGTGCCGTCCAGAATTCGGGGTCCCTTCTGCAAAGCCCCACAGCCGAGAAGCCGAGCACGCGCGCAAATCCTACTGCACGTCCCATGCACAGGATAAAACACTCGGCCCTAAATCACTTGGCTCTCACCTTACACGCCCAAAAACCCCTTCAAGTACTCCGGTCAAGTCGAGACTACGCGACGTTCATGGACCTAAAAGAACTGCTTTTTCCTCGCCCAGCCTCCCGTCATTGATCAGACGCTAGCACTCCCGCAGTTTCAGATCTGCATTTACTCAAGCCACGGGCCCTCCTCTTTCATCACTCCTTGATCACTCCCTTGATCGATCCCTCCAGACATTTCACCACTACAATCCTCGCCTCTCAAATCGAGGGGTATACTTGAGACATTCACTTGAAACATTCACTTGAAACATTCGCTGGAATCATTCACGTGAAACATTCTCTGGAAACATTCACTTGAGTCACTCACTTGTGTCATTCATCACTCCGGTCACCCTCACCACATTCTCGACCACTACGTCGCGTGAAGCATGAAGTTATACGAGGATCTACGTGCAGAGGTGGAGGCCATGCAAAAGGATGATCTCCATCCGAAAGTGGTTGCGCTCGTGCAGGCGTTTCTCAACTACTTGAAAGAGCCTCGGTACCAAAACCCGCTATCGGTGGGCGAGCTCAGCCGGCTCTTCTCGGCCTTTTACGATGACCTCAACTCCCTAGTCTTGGACATATACACCCAGCTGAATTCCAACAAGCGCCTGCTCATCCAGCAGTCCATCATCTTCAGCGCGGACGATACCACCTATGACTACTTGAATGCCATTGCAAACTACTCCAGCAACTCGCTGTCGAAGTTACTGAAGCGCTCCGACCCCTCGGCTTTATACCAGCTACGCGTTTTCACATATTACAAGTTTCTCACGGTTTGCAAGACCATCGACTTGGCTCAGACCGTGTTGTTTTCCTCCACGGCTCCTTCGGAGTCCATTCCCTTATATCAGAAGCTTTTGCGCTATGACCTGCGTGATATAGCCTTCCAGGAGCTAATTACCGAGAAGATCCATATCTTGCGCAACTTGAACTTGTCCATCGAGTGTTTTTTTGAGTCCTCCGACTTCCCGGAGTTTCTGAAGATAAACCAGTTTTTCATGACCCTTGAAGACGAGCAGCCTTCTTCTTTGGCCGATGTCAAGGCCCATTTTGCGGCCCTTTCTGCTCTGGTGACCCCCCAGGCAAAGCTTCTTCAAATTCTCCGCATTCAAAAATCTCTCATTAGCTTGTGTTCTGCTTTGTACGAGAAAGATTCCTCCAAAGTGAGCAACGATGTGCTTTTGCCTGCTCTCATCTACATCGTGATATATTACTTGCCCCACGACAAAGTGGAGCTCTACCTCAATTTAAAGTTTGTCAAGTCATTCTGGAATATGATGGACCCGGACCACGTCAGCGTTGCCAATTTCTCACTCTCGTCGTCGGTGGCTTTTTACAACCCCACAAATCGCAAGATCCGCAAGCTGTCCTCGCTGAAGAATCTTTTTGAGCTTCTTAACCTCGTGGACTCCGAAGAAGCGGACTTCGACGCTATAGCAACCGACAAGAACGAGGAGTTCCGCTCCAATGCTTCCATTGTTGAGTTGATCCAATCTGAACATCTCAACAACGGCGAGTTGCAATTCTACTTGACGAATTTCGAAGCTATACTCTTTTTCTTGCAGCAAACTCCAATTCTGGAGATGGTCCCACGAGACTTCACCATTCCATCCAGATTTGCTGAGAACGAATTGATCTATACCTCAGTCCAGCTGATCGTGGATAGGGAAGAGGTTCCTGATTTGCATAAAATGTCGGGAAAATCCCGAGCCGAGCTTTTTGACGAGGAAATTGATGTCTCAAATAGATCCCGCTCTAGCTCTTTATTCAACACTATATCGAGTGCGGTTTCCCATACTGTGCGGTCACGCTCCAATTCGTCTGCTTTGAAAAGTACAGAAAATAAGGAGGCTCCTCAACTCGACTTTGAGGACTCTATCTCAGCTGCAGGTCCTTCCCAGGACGTCTACAGGTTGAATCAGGTGAAAGGACTTTTAGGAAAAATAGGACTGGTGTCCAATTATCAATTTAAAGCTCCGGTTGAAATCGAGGTCGATAGTCCCGACAAGTCCGAAAACAGAACCAAGCGTTCCCAATCGATACTAGATCGTATTTCACCAAGCCACTCCGGAACAAGGTTGGAATCGGAAAATGCTTCGGCTGCTATCCCTCGAAAATCCACTATGCTCTCCACCAAATGGTCCAATGGGGTGTCAGAATTCATGAACAAAATAAGCACTGCTGCTACATCCGCCACGTCTACAAATGACGCCACATTGACTGCTTCACATCCCTCGCATACTTCGTTGCATTCCATTGACGATCCTTTTGAGGATTCCTCAAGAAAATTCGACTACGGAATTAGGTCGTCTAGTGTCCAAACCATGGATAAATGGCTCAATAACATCCCGGCGAATTCATCATCAGCAAGCCTGCTGGACTCTAAGTCACATGAAAATGAAGGTTACAGGGCAGAAAACAACGACTTTTCGACAACCCCTATCAATGGCGGCTCAGTATTCAGTGCTTCGTTTGGGGAGCTCACAAAGTACAAGTCGATTGATTTTGAGTCGTTGACGATCAACGACTTGAAGAATTTGAAAAGGTACTACGATCAGTTGTGTGCTGAGGTGTTGATGACTAAAACCGAGTCGAAAACGAGCAACGATTACTTGGAAGATAAAGAGGACGCGTGATCAGCCATAGGGAGAGCACGAGGTTTATTGCATAGAATGGTAATCGGGAGCAAGACGGGGGTGCGAATTAGGCTATCGACGTTAGGAAGATCACGTGCGCGGCTTATCTTCGCGGAACAATCCAGAACTCCACCATGTTCCATATATATATACATAGGCCTCTGACGAATGCAGAATTATGGCGGACCTTGCACATCCAGGCGACTACGGCAGGAAGCACAAGCTAACCAGCCTTGAGCCACCACGTGCCAAGAAGCGCGTGCGCTTGGAGGCTATGCTCGAGAGCTTATCGCTAGAGGGCTCCCGAAGGGCGAGCACCCCGGTGTACATTAACCCCTTAGCTATTCCCGAAAAAAGCCAGAAGAAGCAAAAACGGAATGACATTGATTCTATAATATCCGGAAAGCTTTACGAGTGCTATAAGCAAGACCTCCTACGAGGGTTCAAGGTCATCCGTTATAAGCATCCGGTGGCTATAATAATGTGGCGTTTCAAGTCGTGGATCAAGCGCCTCTTCAATGTTTTCATCACCAAGTACAACCGGCAGAATCCGCATGTTCAGCCTATGAAAACGTTCCGCGACTACGCCCAAATTATGGCTTTGGTGGAGGACAAAAAGGTGAATTTCTCGCTCGCGGATCTTTTGCATATCGTGGTGCAAGAAAGCGGACTTGAAGTGAAGGCCATTGAGAGGAAGCGGGAGATGTCAGCGGACTCCACCAAGTTGCAAGAAATTAAGGAGGAAGAAGATGTGGTGAAGCAGTGCAACTACCACTACTGGGATCGGCTCCGAACGCGACCGGCGGATGTGGACATGGACATTCTGCAGGGCCCAGAGCTGCCTGCGGATATGGAGTTGGACGAACCCTCGGAAGCAAATTACGGAAATTATTACACTCTCAGTACGTAGCTGTTGAGAGAGGTTCGGTTACATGGATATATTTGCGTATATGCGAACTAGCAGGACTATGTTGGAGACCTTCAATGCCCATAGTATGACGAAATTAGGAGTAGCAATTAGTCTCATGGGGTCACGTGGGGCATGCTTTCAACTGGCCCCATCCCCACGTCGTGACAAACTGAATGCTAGAGCGCCTATTTTTATTCAAGCATGTTAAGACCGCAGTAGTCCCCAAGGGAGTCTAGGATTGGTGGAGGGACAATACCTAGCGAGGATGACATTATCCTGCATATAGGCCGCCTCCTCCACTAAGCAAACCATAAGTTAGGTCGCAAATATAACCGACACAATTTGGCCATTCCAAGTTTTTGTATCGACCACCTTTGCTCAGGTAACCCCAGTTGGGCCTAGGTGAAAGACCGGGCCCAATGCAAGCCTTGTGCAGGCGCGCACCCGTGCACCCGAAAAACATGTTGATATTTTTTCCCCATTTCAAGAGCACCAAGGAACCAACCCCGGGAAATTCAGTTGCGCTCCGAAATGTCTAAAGAATTGGCCGAGGAGGAAATCCGAACCCTCGATCTGGACATCGACCATAACTCGTCCGAGTCGGGGGATGATGTCATGGACGATTCCTCCGAAGAGGATGAGGACGAGGAAAACGACGAAGAGGCCATTAAAAAAGTCCGTGATGGGTTCATTGTTGATGATGAGGAGGAGGTAGATGATGCTCCCACTCGCAAAAAGCGCAAGCACAAGCGCAAGCGGGAGAAGAAGCCTGCTCTCTCTGATGACAACGATGCGTTGGATGATGACGACTTAGAGCTCTTACGGGAGAACTCCGGAGCCGCACCGAGAAGAAACGCCGAGTCCAAGTTCAAGCGGCTTAAGAGAGCGCTGCCCACGGGCGAAGAAGATGAAGACGGCTCTGACGAAGGTGCAGGACGCCAGAAAACAGGTGGGTTGAATGACTTTTTCTCCGACGACGATGCGGAAGAGGCTCTTGCCGACGAGCAAATCGCTGGTGAGGAGCGTAATATTCTCGACGAGTTTGAGGACTTTATTGAGGACGACGACTTCTCTGACGAGGATGAAGCTCGAGCCCAAAAGACTGAACGCAGACAAGCGGTGAAGCTGAAGGGGCTCAAATTGGACACGTCCAAATTGTCTAATGTCGACAGAGAGAGTTTGCAACAGCTTTTTGAGGTGTTCGGCAATGGTGCAGAATATGAATGGGCTTTGGAGGCCCAGGAGATCGAAGATGAGGGCAATAATGATCAGGAACCAGCCGCGCTAGACGAAGTGTTCGAGCACTCCGAGTTGAAGGATCGCATGCTTACGGAGGAGGATAACCTTATTCGAATTATCGACGTCCCTGAGCGGTTCCAGAGATATCGCCTGACGTTGAACTACATTGATTTCGACGAGTCCAACTTGCAGAAGGAAAAGAAGTGGATTGGCGACATTCTCTACACGGAAAAAAAGAACGCCTTGGGCGATCAGATTAAAGAGCCGTTCATGGAGGCTGTTGGCTGCGTGGTAGAGTTCATTTCTAAAGATAATTGGGAAACGCCGTTCATATGGACCCATCGCCGAGACTTTTTGATCCACACGGAGGAGGTCACTGAAGCAGATGGAACGGTGAAAAACAATGTGGTCAAGCTTCTTTTTGAGGACGACTTGTGGCGAATTGTTCAGCTTGATATCGAATACCACTCTCTTTACGAGAAGAGGCTCAATGCAGAAAAAATGGTGGCCCAGTTGGCTATAGATGATGACTTGATTCGTGATATCGATTCATTGGACTCCATGGTAGCTATCCAGGACTTGCAAGATTACGTGAACTTCACGTACTCTGCAGAATTGAGAGCAGTTTCTCAAAACAAGGATTCTGTTGATGACGAAGATGACAAAAAGGCTGCAAAAAAACACTCCAAGTATGCTATCTTCGAGAGAATCCGGGAAAATGTTCTATACGACGCAGTCAAGGCGTACGGCATCACAGCAAAACAGTTCGGGGAGAATGTGCAAGACCAATCGACCAAAAATTACGAAGTGCCCTATCGAATCCATGCTACTGACGACCCGTTCGAGTCACCTGAGGATATGCTCGCGAGATTGATTGAAGACGATGATATTTTGTTCAAAGACCCTAAAAACGGCTTGAGTGCAGTCCGCAAGACTTTTGCTGAGGAAATTTACCACAACCCCAAAATCAGACACGAAATTCGTCAAGTTTACAAAAACTTTGCCTCTTTTTCCGTGAGCATCACTGAAAAGGGACGCAGCACGTTCGACAATTACCCTGCATATGCTGATTTCAAGTACGCCAAAAACCTCTCGCCAGCAGATTTGGTGAGGTCACCTGATCGGTTCTTGAGAATCCTCGAGGCTGAAACAAAGGGCCTTATTCTGGTGCAAATTCGAACTAATGACGGAGACAGTTGGTTCGAGTCCATATTCAACTGCTTGATCTCAGACGGTACATCAGAGATTGCTGAATTATGGAATAAAGAGCGTGAGAATGCCTTAACTTTTGCCTTCAAGAGATTGACAAGCATGGTGGCGCTCAATACCAAGGAGGATTTGCGTCGGGAGTGCGAAAGGTTGGTTGCAGCCGAGCTCAGATCCAGATTCCTCATTAAAGTGGACCAGGCTCCGTTCACACCTTTTGGCTACGACAAGGGTACCAAGCCAAATGTTTTGGCCCTCTCTTTCGGAAAGGGCGATTTTGACAGTGCCGTGGTTGGAGCTTTTGTGAGAGACACAGGCAAAATTAGCGATTTTTTCAAGTCCGACTGCAACCCCTCAAGAGACAGAGAAAGCGAGGAGAAATTTTCAGGCCAGTTGCGGGAATTCTTTGACAGAAACCTTCGCAACCACAAGCCTGACGTGATTGTGGTTTCCGGATACGGTACTAATTCGAAGCGGTTGTTCGACGCCGTGCGCAATTTTGTGATGAAAAACAACCTTGTCGCTAACAGTGACGAGTTGGCAGAAGGGGCTAGTCCCCCGTTGATTCCAGTAATCTGGGGCCAGGACGAAACCGCTCGTTTGTACCAGAATTCTGAAAGAGCGCTAATCGAGCTCTCAGACAAACCCACTTTAGTCAAGTACTGTGTGGGATTGGCGCGTTACGTTCAAAGCCCATTGTTGGAGTACATCTCGTTGAAGGATGATATCTTATCGCTCGTCTTCTACGAACATCAAAAATACCTTTCTAATGACGTTGTGAAGGATGTGCTTGAGACAGCCTTTGTGGATATTGTTAACATGGTCGGAGTTGAGATAAACGAAGCCTTGCAGGATGCATATGTTGCACAAATGTTGCAGTATGTGGCCGGATTGGGTCCGAGAAAAGCGTCAGGATTGTTACGGAATATCAATGCCAAGTTGGGAACCTTGACTACGCGGAGTGACCTTATTGAAAACGAACTCACCACTGCCAACATTTTCTTCAACTGTTCATCTTTCTTGAACATTCCCTATGATGAGGGCGTTTCCATGAGAGATCTCTCTATCGAGCTTTTGGATGCCACACGTATCCATCCGGAAGACTACAGTTTGGCGCGCAAAATGGCCGCCGATGCCCTCGATCTTGACGAGGAAGATATGGCTCACGTGGAGGAGCTGGGAGGCATTATTTATCAGTTGATGCAGGAGGGCGTCAGCAAGGTGGACGATCTCAACTTGACAGCGTTTGGCAAAGAGTTGGAATCCAAGTTTGGCAAAAAGAAGTACGCCACGCTTCAGAGTATCAAAGAGGAGCTTGTGAACAACTACGAGGAGCTTAGAAGATCGTTCCACCTTTTAGAAAACGCCGAGATCTTCCGCATGTTGACTGGAGAAACCGTGGAGAGTTTCACGCGAGGAAGTATTGTTCCGGTCACCATTAACAGAGTTGGCAAAAACTTCCGCGACGAGAATGCAAAGGTGAAGTTCTTGCGGGTGTCTACATCTACCAACATTCAAGGAACAGTAGAGGAGGGGCACATTTTGAGGAATGCCGACTTCGAACAAGGGCAGGTGATCCAGGCAGTCATCACCGACGTTAACTACGAGACTTTCTCGGGTACGTTCAGCACGTTGCCTGAGGACATCAGCAAAGCCGCTTTGCCCAAGTTTCACAAGGACCCGGCCAAGTGGGACTTTGCTCTAGAAGAAGCAGACAAGCAAAGGGAGAGCGCCAAGGAAATCGCCAAGCTCGCCAAAATGCGCAATATCCAGCATCCGTTGTTCCACAATTTCAATCACAAGCAAGCTGAGGAGTACTTGGCGCCACAGGCCATGGGCGACTGTGTGATACGTCCGTCGTCTCGGGGAACAAACTTCCTCACTGTCACGTGGAAGGTGGGCACGAACCTTTTCCAGCATTTGAGTGTTGAGGAGGTCACGCACAACACAGGCAAAGAGTATATTGTGGAACGCAAGCGGTACTCGGACTTAGACCAATTGATTTTCCAGCACGTGCAGGCCATCGCCAAGCATGTCAACGAGATGGTGCGTCACCCCAAGTTCCGAGAGGGTACGTTGGCTGAGGTCAACGAGTGGTTGGAGTCTTACACGCGGGCCAACCCCAAGAACAGTGCATATGTGTTCTGCTACGACCACAAGGCACCGGGGTGGTTTTTGCTCTTGTTCAAGGTCAATGTGAACACGCCCGTAACCACGTGGCATGTAAAGACCGAGGTCAACGGGTTCGTGTTGAAGGGGTTCTCATACCCAAGTATGATGAGGTTGTGCAATGGGTTCAAGCAGACATTCAAGTCTCTCGTGAGTGACCAGACGAACTCTCGTCCAGGCTACGGGTACTGACCGTGAAGAACACGGGTGTATAATAGTAAAGCAGATGCAAGCTGATGGGGGACTTGAGGCTGCGGTTCTCAGTGCCTCTTAACCAACGTGATGCCACCTGAGCGGCAGTAGATGTTGTACTGGGCCTCTGTAGCTTTGACAAATAGAAAGGACAGTGTTCATACTCGTTATCAGGCTTTGGTATTGTTTGATTTGGATTCTTTCATTAGATCCATTATGGGTAGCGAGCTACCCATGGATACACAATTGTGTAACCTGCGACTTGCGGTTACAAGGGAAAACCGTCGAAACCCCACCTGGAGAAAGGCGTGCCCAATTCTTGGCCGCCTATCTTCGAGGTTCTAGACGAAACGGCACCAGGGCCGTGGGTTTACCCAATTGCAACGCCGTGGTTTTGCTCAGATGCAGGACAAATCATTTGGTCTAGATAAGCCAGATTGGGACTTGTCGGGACGCCTAAGGCAACTCGAAAGTGTATAGCACCCCACTCCGGCCAATTATGGCGCCATCGTGCCCCCACGCCGGCTGAAAGTGGTGCAATCAAGCCCCAACATCGCCATGAGGCGCCCGACGCCTCATGCGGGCCGGGCCAGTTTTTATGTATATAAGTTTGGATGATCCCCCTTGTTTTGGGGATCATCAACGAATACACCTTCTCTTAAGTACTTGACGCTACAACAACTACAATTGAACCTAACACCTCTATGACTTCGATCGATAGTGTAACCCCGGGTTATGCATCGACGGTGAACAATCACCACATCCAAACTGGGTTACGATTTCGAAAGAAGAAGAGAGATCAAGAATTCAATCATTCAACCTACTGAATTGGGTCGTACGGTGCTGCACTCAATCTGAGTCAACCAAGATCAAGCGCGATAATGCCAAGACTGAAACAAGTGTTTCTGCGGTTGGATTCTATAACACCGTTTGTTATTTTCGGTACGGAAACATGTATTCGTTGATGGTCTCTAAATTAATGAATTTTTCTGCCATGTATGAAAAGCTGGCCAAGACTGCGCAATAGCCTCTCATTGTGAGTAAACAGAGGCTTATCCTCCCAAACAGCATTCGAGGACCAGTCGCTGCTTAACGCATTTCCCTAATTTCTTTACTTTTTTCGCTTTAATGATTTTTCTACTACTTTTAAATGTGTTCTTTTTTTGTTGGCCTCAAAGCTGCCTCACATCAAGCCCCAAATAAGATGGCGAGGTGGGAGCCACCCTACGGGGCCATGGGTAGCGCACTACCAATGGTGACAACCATCCGATTCAAATAAGCCCAAGGGGAATCCGAGCAGATTCTCCCATACATCGTCACTTGGTGTTGGAATTTTAGTAACTTCTAGTGCGTAGGAAAGAGGTGCTCCTTGAATTTGGGGGTCTCTGGCGAGTCCTCTCATCGCACATCACAGGAAAATTTTGCACCCGTGAGGAAAGCAGCCCAATTCAGTATGGAGCTGCTCAAGTGTGCGAACCAGCGCGGCAAAAAGGGAAGAGAATGTTCAATTAGTACGTTCAAAGCCCTCAAACAATACAGGGTTACATCATTTTTCAACCGAATTCGAACCAGCGTGGAGAAGAGTCTTCAACCAAGAAGACAACATCGTTTAAGCCTCGGCACAAAACGACACCCACCACTAGCAAACACCACCCCGTCAAAGTATACTGGAGGCTGCACTGGCTACGGGTCCTTTTTCGAATTTTGAAACTTGATTGGCGGGCAAGACCCCAAAACATGATAAATTTCTCCAGAGATGACGTTCCAGAATCTTGATTTCTAATCAAATTTGGTGCGAAATATCACGCCTTTCGGTTTGAAGGATTATGACTTCTTTTCATTTTGCTAGTATGGCTTGATAATTTTGTCATGTTGGCTCGAATGCTTTTGAAAAGTACTTGAAGCCTTTTGGTTGAAGCATTTTACTTGAGGCATTGCCCCGGGGGTTCGAATATTTTGAAAATTATCGTACATTTATTACGCGCAGGGCAAGTGCAAGTTCTGACTAGTTAGCCCTAAATATATTTCACTTTTATCTATGAGAATACCTGCCGCCTTAGTAAATGCTCAATTGCTGGACTATGTCTCTTACCGCCTCGTCAAAATGATTCATGAAGACTTCGCGCCGCTTATGCACCACCAAAGCATGAAATCTCCATAACGACGCAAGAGTTTCCGGCTCAGAGAGCTCAACTCCGTTGGCCACCAGCCCTGCGAACTGCTGCTTTTTACCAGTCAGGAGTGTAGCAAAGCAGGCCATCTTGGAAAACTTTCAGTCATCTTTCAATTCACTCTGGTATATCTCGGCTCATGGTCTGATATCATGCCTCGCTCCACATAAACTGAGCCCGTTGCTCACTCACCATGTTTCCCGATGTTCTCCGCTTCCAGATCTCCCTAAATTCTTGACTGGTTTCACCAAAACGTTTCGTGGCCAGTACCTCTACTACACTCTGGCAAACCTCCATAGCTTGAGTGGTGCCAGAAGTCTGGTCGAAGAAGCTGCATGAATTCTCGCCTGATCTGCTGCCTTGTGAGGAAAGCGCTTGTTGGTCTTTTGGCCAGTGGGGTATTTACCATTAAATAGAGATAAATGAAATTTTAAAAATGATAGAAATATTGTTCTTGAGTTTAGGCCAAAAAGTGCGTGTTTTTGTCAATAGCGCCAGCGTACCTAAAAACTTCTAACACTATGTAACTTTTTATTTTTCTATGAAAATATCTGTCTCATATAAACAAGTCTATTAGTCTTTTTTCTTATCTTTCTGAATTGTACAGGACGATATTGGCTCTGCTCACTTTGAGTTGATTCTTTTGAGTAGCGGAAAATTCTAGGTTGAAGCATGCAACACAGCCGTGAAGGTCCATATGGCTCAAGCAAGCTCAACTTTATTGGCCAAGCGATAAATGAAACATTCCGAAAATGGTTTGACTTATCAATGAGATTCACATTCACTAAATGAATGAATCCTTGTTAGTTATCATAACACTTTATGGATAGTCTACTAGTACTTGAAGATACAATTAATGTCTAATGTAATGGACTTTTTATCAAACATATAAAAGAGGCCGAGAAATTTCGTGACATTACCATGGTATGGGATATGGTCCGTGAAATCATATTTCAAGATTTACTTAAAAACTTTTCATTGGTCATAAGGTGACTGGAGATTGGGTGATTCCTTCACTTTCTGATCCAAAGGTTTTGACAAGAACACGAACAAGGAGGATGAAGGTTTTGAAGCATTTCGCACTCTTTTTGGCAGTCGATACATGACATTGCGGAAAGTCTCTAGGGTCCATTCCAATGAGCACACGGGCAAGCTGTAGGCATGCAGACTAACAAGGAAGTACGTTAAGACGATTTCAATCACTAGTTCGGATATCGGCTGGTTTCAGATATTGGCGGTTTCAGATATCGGCTAGTTTCAAATAACGGCTGGCTTCTGATACCAATACTTTCTGAGGCTCATAGCCGGGTCGAACAGCTGGGCGCTTGCAGGTATGGGGTGGATACCTAGGCCCCGTTCCAGCAGGTAGCCGTAGCCAGCTGAAGGTGTGCCAAAGGCAAGGGAACCTTGCTTGGTAGCGGGCCTTTTTAAAAGACTCGGTTCAGCATTTCAATGCATTTAATGCATTTGAACGTGCCCTGATGACTATCTGTTAAGCTTTACGCTCACCTGCACATAATCTGGAACAGTGCTATCAGTAGTATCCTAATGATTCTAGAATTGTTTGGAACTTATGTCATCATCTCGGTCATGTCTATTCCTATCTGTATCTATCTATACTAGAATCTCGCTGAATGACCTTTTATAGTCGATGCCCCTCAAACCTGAGCGGGCATTCCGCACTTAAATATCTTTTCCTCGAACTCCCATGTTGGGCGACGGGAGCTCGTAAGTGAACTTGCATATCACATATGCCATATTCCTGCATTCGCTGTTGTTTCATCTGTACCAGATGTCCTGAAATGTGTGAATGTGTCAACGCGTGATGAGAAGTCACAGGCGCACGTGCACTCGGAACAATTACTGCTCCTGCACAGGACTGCAGACGATGGCCGATGGGCCGCGTGGAAAAACTCTTCACTGACTTGGATAGAACCTTAGTTCTTTCGTAAAGGTCAAGTGACAGTGTTAGCCGAAATTAGAATATAGTTAACATTAACAAGTCTGAAATTAACAGATTAAGAGTCAAATGCTCTACCGATTGAGCTAACCAGGCAGAACAGAAACTATATCACCCCACGCACTACGGATGATGAACTCCTTGCACTCATCCGATCCGACCTCGTACCGAAAATACGTCGCTCAGGAGCGAAACGC
>NLAK01000097.1:0-52921 GCA_002370295.1 Metschnikowia bowlesiae | reverse complement strand
GGATCGGTTTCCAGTGAACCCTCCTGCCAAGGTCAAAGGTTTTGATGCAAGTGCAATAACTACAGCGCTTAAAGACAGGTTTCCAGTGATGCCCCCTGGCGCAACCAAATCGTCTGTGCCAAAGGAGATAACTACTCCACTCAAGGATCGGTTCCCTTTCAAACCATCTCCTGCAGTCAAGTCTTCAGCTCCAATCATCGCTACTTCAATCAAGGATCGCTTTCCAGTCAAAGAAGCTGCACCAGTCGCACCAGCACCAGTCAAAGTTTCAGCCAAAGTTGCACCAGTCGAGGCACCCAAAAAGAGTCTCACTCCATCTACTAACAAAGCCACCAAACCTGTTCACATCGTAAAGAAGATTGCGGCCGCTATCACCTTCTCTCACGAAACAAAAGTGGACAGTTGGCTTCACAAACCCAAAAGCCAACTTTGGGTTCAGCTTGAGATGGAAGCTCTCTTTCTTCCCCATCTCGACAAGAATACTTTCGAGTTGCAATGTCTTACTGTTGACTTGAAGATGCTCTGTAAGACTGAGGCCGAGAATAAACTTAACGAGTACTTGGCCTTCTTGAGACTTGTGGTGAGTGTTGCACAGCACGAGGAAACCTTGAGGGGTGGGAAAATGGTGGGTGGTGGCATCAACAGAAGACAAGCACCAACCTTCATCAATTTCCTTCCAGAAGAGATGGCTCACGAGGTGGTGAATCCTTGCTCTAGTCACCTTTTGCAATTACAAGCAGCAGTGCGCACACATGATAGCTTAATGAACAAGTGCAAGAAGACGTTCTTAGCACAGTTCAGTGTCCATGAGCGTATTGAGGCATACTTACTTACCCTTCTAGAGAGTGTTCAAGCTACCGGAAGAGACTTTGTGAAAGTCTGTACTGACATCGCGGGCGATGAAAGTTCAGACAAACACTTGGCCGACTATGAGCACACACTCTCTACCATGATGGAGGATATGGAGACCATGGAATACATGGACTACAGTGCAAAGGAGAGTATTGGAAAGATCGAAGCGGGTTTTGGCGTGAGTTTGACCAATGTGATCCAGGGTCATAGTGACGCCTACGCCTTCAAAGAAAGGTACCTGCAACAGTTCCACAATGTGTGGATGCAAGCACTCCGCCGGCGCCCATTATCTTCAAAAGAGTTGGACGAGTTGATTGGCTGCCTCAGTCTGGAAAACCAGAACAGTTTCTCGGAGGAATGTCATCACTTGAAGGCGCACGAAGTATCGCTGCAAAAGTTGGAGCGCATCAAGGCTCTCCACCATTCAGTGAGTCGCGCGCGCGCTGACTTGCAACTGACTTTTGAGAAGGTGACACTGCGATTCGCAACACATGTTTACGAGTCCCATGGAGTGGAACGGAAATGAATGAAGATTGAAGTGGATCGATGAAAGATAAGAAACCAAAAAAGAAAAAATAGAAAAAAAAGAGAGAAAATGAAAAAAGAGTCGCTTCAATGGCTTGTCACAGGCGAGTGAATTACTTTGGCTGCTTACTAACTGATATTCAGAGAAAAGTGTGGAAATTTGGAAATTGCATGAACTTCTTTGGCGAAGTTTGATGGTATTCCTGAGTTGCGTTGCGGTAATGAACTCCATTGCGAGCTGGATTGAGAATGCTGAAATGAACCCTTGAAGGTGGGATTATGGATGACATTCGGGGATTCAGCGATCATAACGGGATTGTGAAACATTGCAACTCAAGAATATCTAGGACCAAACCAAAGCGGGAGTGGAATTGGCATGAGATTCTTTGATGAGGTTTGATGGTACTCTTGCGTTGCTTTGCGGTAATGAACTCCATTGCGAGCCTTTTTAAGCGGACGCTGAAATGAACCCTTGGAGGTGGGATTATGAATGCTTTAGCAGAGTTGGCGACCATATCGGGATTGTGAAACATTGCAAGTCAGGAATATCCGGGACCAAACCAGAGCGGAAGTGCCTTTCCAGAATTCCATCACTTTGAATCAAAATATCAGGGCGTATGGAGCCATAAGTATGACAGGAGCGTGTGGCTGACATTGGATTCGACTCGAACCAAAAAAATGTGTTTGTTTTTAATGTAAAGAAAAGAAAACATGATGTAGATATGCGAGTAGCTCCGCCAAGCTTAGAGTTCAATTAAGCACTTGCCTTGGAGTGTTCATTGCTAAATCTATTGCACATAGGCATTCATAGGCAGCTCGGACGGAGGTAAGCCCCGTCGTAATATACCGCATCGCCCATCTTACGAGGCCAATCACACCTGCCTTAAAGACGACTATTTTGGCTGATTTGGAAACCAGATTCGGAGCCCCTCACAATTCATCATAGAGGACCGTGTGAGTGACGTGTTTAGCTCTTGCAACCTCTGATGAATATTCCGTTTACGGCAGTACATTTGTTCTTTAGACAACGAGCCGGCACCACCAGGTGCAAACCGGGGATTTCCCTTTGTAAAGAGATGGTGTATCCGTCATATACATGGAAAAAGCGAACCGGGTCTTAAACGGATTTATTAGCGGATTTGAAAAAATCTTATCACTTGACCAAGTCGTTCCACTCGGCAGCTTAGATAAATTAATAGAGTCTTTATGTAATGAAAAGGTTGCACTCTCCATAGTCATATCGGCGGTGCCGCGTGGTCTAACCCCGGAGGGCGCACGGTCGGCCCGCCGCTCTGCTTCCCCAAGGGATGCATGGGTAGTGCACGACCCCCGGTGGCCGGCAGCCCGGCACTGCTCTTGCAGACGCTGAAAATGTAAACGGGTGGCAGAGGAAACCGCCATTGCAAAAGCCACTTTGGCTAGAAAACCGCCAAGCAGAAGGACGGAAGCGAATAAACCGCGCCCTTGGTCAAAACGGGTAAAACGGGTCACAACGGTGCGGCAGGCAAACGGAAGTTCAGCCGCGCACTATAATCCTGAGTGAAACCGCGAGTCCAACCCGTCACACGCTCACCAGATTCACCGCTAGTCCAAGTTGAAGACCAAAGACTGATCGCGCTATACTTAGCCACTGTGCGTGTTTTGGTCTCCTAGAGCGGTAAGCTGGACGACTAGAATACATCAGCTGATATATTGGGCGAATGTCGATCCCCAAATATAAAAGGCTAGCTGCCTCATAACTTTATAAGAGTAATCATTCAAACCCCAGGTTGGAGTGTCATCAAAGATGCCGCCTATAACCAGACCCACTAATACTCATGCATAATAATGATGATGATGGAGAAGTCCACAACTATCTCCATGATACAATGGCTGTGCTATCAGGCTGTGCTATCAGGCCGTGCTATCAGAGCGTGGACCACCATTGGGAATCAGTCCATGGTTGCTCACCGGTCCTCCCAGCACATCCATGTATGACGCAGATGAGGAATTATCCAATCTACAGTCAAAAGACCTGCAGAGAATCCAGTGTAAACGTCCTCTTGAGAAGGACCGTCATAGAGGCCCAATAGGGCATAAAGGTCAGATATACTGACACAAACAATCGGGTAAACAGGCACATAGCCTGGCAAATAGACTGACAAGCAGTCCCATAATAACGTCAGTAAAATGATTCATAAATCGTCAGATAAACTGCCTCATGAACAGACAGATAGACTGGCCGGTAGAACAATCTGATAGCCAGACTGTCAAGCAAGCAGTCAGCCAACGACTGGCCACACATCAATCATCAGGTATCTCACAAACAGGTAGACCGAAAACCACCCGCAAGTGGTCCGGCCTCTGACAATTGATGAAGAAAGAAAGAGCCTAGCTCTTTGAAAAGTCGCGCACCTTACTTCATGGCCTCACTCCGACTCGCGTCAGAGCATGGCACGTGAGCAGGCCCGCTCGGAAAGCTGTTCCAAGGCAGACATAGCACCTCCCGTCACAGGAGGCTGGAATAAGCCCATTGGTGGGCAAAAAAGCTGGTAATAAAGTCCTCGAGCGGACGGTAGATGAGGATCATTGGCGGGTCAAGGCACCGGCCGCCACCCTGTTAAAATTGGGAAATGGTCGAGGCGACACTCGGTCCTTCTTTGGTCAAAGAAGGTAAAGGTAAGGTAAAAGTGGGTAATGGTCAAGGCGACCCTGGGCCACCTTTTGGCAAAACAGGTAAAAGCAGGTCATGGTAGGTCATGGCAGGTCAGCGTCGGTCATGGTAGGTCAGAGCGGGCAGTACCCGTAGGCACGACCCGGGGTAATACCCGAAGGAGCTGAGCCGTAGTAACATGGAGGCTACCATTTCTGCAGCTTTAATAAAATTTGTTCTTGAAGAAGACGTTGAAGCCTGTGGCGAAACTGGGCATTGATCACTAGTTGGCAAGCTACTCATGCTACCAAATCTCCTATGTTTGTTGTCCTATTTCTCCAGAAACCTTTCAAGGCCCAATAAACACTGGATCAAGCAAGGCGTATAGTAAGAGGAACTACTAAACACGGGACTATATACCGAAGAAACAAGACTAATCAGCTTATTGGTTGGGACAGAAGTCCATGGTGCTGGACGTGTCGGACATGACTTCCCCGGTCTATCCATTTCCATTATACTGCAAGAAAAGCCCTCTTTTCCTACGCGAGAAACCAGTCTACTTATTCTACGGCCGACTGAAAACCTAAAACCTTGTGCAGACTATAGAACCTTGAAACCTAGCAAACAGTGTCGCATAGTGTTCTTGGAACCCCCGTGCTACCCCGTATATGTTAAGTGATAATTAAGTCATAAAGGTATAAAGATGAATAGTAACAAAACGAGTATAGGGGTTTATTTAAGTAATATTATGAAACAAAACTATCAAAGATTGAATAATATATTGGCAATTATGTTTAAAAGGGATATTTTTAGCACAAAATTGTATTGTTTAAATACTTTAATCTCAGTGAATTCGGAATCAAATTCATTACAACAGCAATTATCAAAGTTATTAATTAGATCAAATGAAAAGGGACAATTATTCAGGGTATAATTCTCAAGATTACTAAAAGGTTTATTTATACAACTATTAATACTAGTTTGTTTAATACATAAAGTGATATACCGCATATTATAAGTAAGAAGCAATAAATTTATTAAGTTGTAAGTAAGACATATTATCGAGAGCTAGTCCTCGAACATGTCTGCAGACTGCATCAACCATCAACTTTGACCAGGAGTCCGATTCGATCACGTGATTCACCCCCGAGCCAATGAGCTACTTCAGTGCTTTAGTAACTCCTTGATCCGATCAAGTATAATTGAACTCGGATTGAATACAGTCTAGCAATAGTGTCTGTCCAAGTTCAAGGAATCACCCCGAAACCAATCGTCGCCATGAGCATGCCCGGAAGGCATGGGCCTGCATGGACCATCATCGGGGCACCCCTCCACAACACCCAAGTTGCTCAGGACGGTGGCTCCAACAGTGCCTGGGTTGATGTCACCCTCCGCTCTACATATGAGGTATTGAAGCAGCAGGCAGTCGAAGTGATCCAACGTTTCTTGGAAACTTCTCTTACGGAACTANAGCAGGCAGTCGAAGTGATCCAACGTTTCTTGGAAACTTCTCTTACGGAACTAGGATGCTCTACCTATCCACGAGAAATTCGTACGGATAACGGTCTGGAGTTCCAAAATGACGCTTTGGCTGACTATCTTCTCAAACGAGGTATTACAGCAGTATACCGGGAGTAGCGATCGACAATAGTTAGAAAGTAACGTGATTAGTCGTACGCAGGTGGTTTGTCAAACGGACCACTGACATCAATATGTATTGAAACTCAAAAAGTCACTATATGGTTTAAAGCAAGCTCCTCTTTTCTGGAATATATCGATCGATAATCACATAAGAAAGATGGGATTCAAAAGAGCTATAAATGAACCATGCATTTATATCAAACGAACTTCAGCAAGCATTGTAGCACATTGAAGTTTGCCAATGATTGATCTAAACTCTGTTGAATCAAGTGACTCTTCGTCTTCTTTGGTTGAGATCTTGTCAAATCCTTTCGTGTCAGTTGGTACTGTTTTGCTCCATCCTTTTGACATCCCATAGTGCAGCAGAAAGCTGGTAATGTAATCATGTTAAACTACGGAGGTGAGACATGCAAAGACTGTCCACCAATTCCATATTCGAGACGCAATGGCACCGTCGCAGGCCAGCTGTAGAGCGGGGCAGAGGCGTCGTTGGCCAGTGTACACGCCCTAAACCAGCTGGCCACGGCCACCGCTTCGTCGGTGCACGGCAAAAGGGCGAGAAACTCCCCTGTACCGGTCCATCTGTTTTGAGCTAGGCCTTCACCAGAGGTGGAAAGGTGGTTAAAGGACCAGTGGGGCTCATTCACGCACAGTTACTTCCGCCCCGGAAATCTCCCATTCTCTTGCGCCACTTCTCGCAAGTGTCCAATCCTAGCCTTTACATTGACTCCAAAGGGTTTCGTGAACCGAAGGTTCCTCCGAAGATGGATAGCTTCAAAAGATTAATAAGCTCAGAAATCTCTCGATGTACAAGGTAAATTGTTGATACTGGGTTGCAGCTCCCGATGACTATAGGAAGAACCTCGTCAAGCGTTGCTGGTGGAATTTACCTATGCTGATACATTCTGCCATCAAAGGGGCTACCCTCGTGGCCCTGAGTTGACTTTACAACAAGGCCTCTGGGGACGTCCAGCCTCGTCGATTACTGCGTTGCCGGATTACTCACGGGAAAATAGCCTATGTTCAAGGCGAGCGTACTGACTGGAATCCATGGCGACCTTCGGATCTTGAAGTGCCGCTGGGCTGGGCACATATTCAACAAGAGGTCTCTGGATTCAGAAGTAGCTGGCTTCAAAAGTAGCTAGCTTCAGATGTCGCTGGCTTCGTGTCGAGTCTCGCAACTCGGCGTATCACCGGAGTCCAAAAAGGCCTCTCGCTCCAGGCTTCAGAACAATCCCAGCCTACGGATCAAAACAAGGACACTCGAAATCTTCCAACACAAACAACCAGACGTCCACTTCAACAAGAACTCCCGCTTCAACGGCCATGGCAGCGGCACATGGAATTCTAGTGCTAACAACTAGCGCCGCACCTGTTCCAATTCCAAGACGCAGAACTCGAGCCAAAGTCTAAAGAGTCCCTGACAGTGGTGGAAAGTCATCTGGACAAGCCAGCGTTGAATCCGAAACATCGAGTACCTCGAATGCAGGTTTGCATTGGATCTAGTTCCAGTGCTCTCCGACCGATCAGTACTTTCCAACTTCGTGTGGGCTGAAATGGCCCAATTTGAAGCTGGGACTTCTTGGATGTCCGAGGGTACCGTGGAATTTCAAGGTTCATTCATGACTGACGCCAGGGATCGCCTTTGAGTTGACCCGGACATCCGTGCCTGGCATGGGAATGTCCTAAACCGCGTCCTCGAAGGTGGTTCCAGCACCTTGCTCCAAGATGGCGGCGATCGTTTCTGCTGCTTGCAGAGAGAAGGAGTTTGCTCTCGGCCCCAGACATGGCTTCGCCTGGGCCGCCTTGGTCCGAGTAGTAGCCGGGGTCGTGATCACCGACGCCTTCCGTGCCCCCACGACTAGTTCGATTCGGGTGTGGGTCCAGGATTGCGTACCACCCCGGATGTGGCAGGCTTGTTCTGACAGTGGATCGGACCACTTACAAATCAAATGATAAGATGGTCTGATTGCGGCATAGCAAGGGGTTAAATAACAGATAGATGCACAAGATGGGAGTCTGTAAAACGTTTCCTCCGACTGTGTCACACTGCCCGTCTCTTGATGTGGCAAGATGACCCGAGGTTTATTCCGCCTCGGAACGTAGCCGGATCAGGCCTGGGTGCCGAACATGGCGTCGGCAAGCGAGCCAGAGAGGATAAGGCCAGCTGGGATTGCACCGACTTCCCAAATGACTGGTTTAATTCCGCGTTGCGGTTGCCAGGGTTCCATTGCTTCCCCAAACCTCGCCCAGAAGCCGAATCCAGAAGAAAGTCCGAGTGGTGGCGGTTTTGCATATTGAAAATTGGACTCGAGTGAATGATCCGATTTGAATCCAACGTTTCAGGACCCACTGCGATAGAACTCTGCCACCGTTGCTTTCGGAGCTGCGATCGTGTTGTGACCTGCAAGTCTCTCGGCACCAGCGAGGTTGGCTTGCTGCCCCGGTACACCAGAAGTGGTGCTTTATGCTTGGCATGTGATTCACCTGCATTTGGTCTTCAGATGCGCCTTGAGCGAGGCATCGATGGACTATCCAACTCTCTAAACACTCTTCCAGATCTGGGAACATCCGAGCAACGGCATCCACATGGATGAACCCTCGCCGTATGCCAACAATCACGTGTGGCGTGTACGTGATGAGCACCTCCCATTGGCGCCATTGGATAGCTCCCAACAACGAGTCTCCAGGCACCAGTACCCCCTCACAGCGATGGTGAAAACCAACAGAAGATCATGCTGTTTAATATGTCGCCATCTAACTGAGCCAAAACGCTGAGAGTCTAGGATGAGCGTTGGTTAATCTGTATTTCTGGCCGCACTAGTTCATCCTGTTTCAACAGATTGATTGTACAGGCATGAGTAAGGAGAACTTCACAAAAGCCACCAGAGCACCGAGCGACGCAAGCTATGTAGTCGCCCTGTAAATCGACTCGGCTCCAGGATTTAACCTGGTTTTCTCCGTTCCCATAAATCATCCGAGGAGTGCATTCGTCACGGTCCACAGTCTTGGCTCAGTATCTCTTAGGTATGTGAATTTCAGTGTTGGGTTGGATAGGTTGATTGTTTGGCTTCCACGTGAATTGTTCTTGCGTGTTATTGAGACATGTAAGTAAGTCCGCCATCGTTGATCTTAGTACTGTTTTTGGCGGGGCCACTTACCATCCTTTCTTGAAGAGGGCATTCTATAACAGCTGCCGTTGTAGGGCAGTGCCGTAACAACGGCCAATAGGAGGCGAAAAAGAGGCATTGATCAAGGCACTCTCACTAAGCACTCGTGTATAGTGCACATTCAAACTTCAACGTTCAACATGTTTCTTACCTGCACGCAAGGGGTTGTTTTCAGCAAGACAAACAGGTCCTGGTACACCGGCACGTGTTGCACTCCACCCACGAAACTTCTAGAGATACAGCAGTGCCTAAACAGGACCAAGAGGTGGGGTCACCACTGCACCTGTTCCCAGATGGCCAAATTTGGCTCAAATCATCAAGCGTTTCTCCGAAATTAAAGCTTAATGGGACACCTCCATACGTGATACATCATTCATTCCTCTCACAGCTAGAGCGAGAGGATTTAGGACACGTTGAAGCCGTTCTCATTCCATTAAACCATCTATCCTGGCCTGATGATAATGACGCCAAGCCTGTACTTTTCAAGCTTATTTTCCATGGTACCACTTGCAAGTGCAGGATTAGACACATAGCACCTGCCCATCTATGAATTGCATACTCAAAAGAGGCGTACAAAACCAGGGATGAAACTGAAAACCCATAAAATGAAGTCGCTGAAAAGTCCCTGTGAAGAATGTTGAATTGTGTGGTCAGATATGTAGGTCACGCTTTGGGACTGTTTCTTTGAATCAGTTGCTCAACGCCACTCTAGTTGCGTACTTCTTAAAGTACTCATTCAGCCACCCACTATGCGTGATGGTTGGGGGTGCCGTGACGAGCGGGAGGTTATGCGGCACATGGGTCTTGGAAAGTTTCACTGTAGGTGCACTTGAGTTGGATGGCGGATTCTTAGCGCGAGCCCCTGATCTTATATAATCAGGACGGCCACGGCAGACTCAGCCCCTGCAGAGGCCCGGGTTTCTGGAATCGTCAATGGGCAATGCGTGGCTTCCACGACGGTAGATAGGGATATAGCCCATGGTACCGGTTTCGACAGAGCAATGCATCGGTCCTTGTCTCGCCGTAGGCTGTGCATGCATGGTTGTGCACTGCCCCTAAAAGATGTTACCACCCTTCACTGTTTTTCACTCCCTTTTCTTCCGCTTCCCATTCACTGCATGAATCCTGGCCATTCTCTTCTAGAAAGAGAAGTTCGAACACATAACATGGGCTGTTGAATGTGCTGTCATGCTTGCAAACAATTTTTATGAGAATCCCATATATACAGCTGGGAGTCTCGAGGCCAGTGATATTGATTGGGTGATTTCGAGTCACATTATCATGAATTGGTTTCACGTCGGGTCACTTTATCATAAACCATTATATCGTCGTTTCATGTCGAGCAGTCTCATTAAGGGTCGGGAAATCAAGTAGTGGTGAATTTGCATCAGTGACATTGCATCGTGTTGCACCAGATCCTTCATCTGTACCAGGTGATGGCTAAACAGCTTTTGCTCATCACATCAACTCCTCAGGTCAACATCCATGGCATCTTCCAAAAGCGCCTGCATCATCTCGATCTTGCGGGCATTATCCACCCACCGCTCCTTGGCCTCGGTTCCCCGCTGCACCAAGTCTTGTATATCGCGCTCCACCAAGTCGATGGCCTGGGCGTACTCCTGAAGACTCATTTCCACGCTGCCAATGTCCACGGACGACGACTTGGAAATGTCGTATCTGTACAGGCCGTCCTCGAGCCGCGTGTAGGCCCTGCTGTTTTCTAGAAGCTCACTCAAGTGCTTAACCACGTCGATGGGTTGCGACTCTTGAACATCGCCGTCGGCATCGCTTTCGCAGTCATTTCCATTTCGGATTTCATCCACAGTCTTCAATTTGGCTAAGCGTTTGGTCACGTTCCCAAATAACGCCTCAAGCTCCGCCCGAGTAAAAACTGCCGCATGGGAGCTGAGCAAGACCTCGGCGTCGCCCTCCGAGTCGCCCGCTTCGGCCACCGCTTTGGTACGATTGGCCCGTGCATTTTTGATGGTCAAGCGGCTCTCAAAGTTCTTCACCAACTGGTTCAACTTCTCCACCACCGGCTTATGCAGCCCGGCCAACTTGTCCAATTCCTTGGACAAAGCCTCGTTTTGGCTTGTGATCTCGCGTATCTGCTCGTCCAACAGCGGGACTTGGCCGCGGTGACTGAAGTTGGTGAAATTTCGCTGCAATCTCTCCACGTGGGCTTTGTACTGCACATTCATCTTGATATTATCGAATTGGATTTGTTGGAGCCGCTTTTTGGTGGCCGCCAGCACTTCTCCAGCGGTGGCTAGCTCCCGCTGCACCTGCTGGCTGACTTCCAATGCACTGCACCGATGTGCGTGGTACTGCTTAGCTAGCGGATCATCAGTTTCGAGGAAGTTGGTAATCACCAGCTTAACGAGTTCGTCGGTCATGCGCTGCTCAGCACTCGTTTCGGTTGTTGATGTATGCGCGCACCCGTGCCTCCCGCGCATTCTGGCTCTCTGCATGCACTCCGGGCTAGATGCCCTAGTTGACAACGCTCCGGTGGAGTCTGTGGGTCGTATGCTTGTCTTTGGCCGGCCTCAGCATTCCGTTTCCCGTTGAGTTGGAAGTTCGCTTTGAGGCAGTTTGACTGAGTGGCGCTCCTCTTGTCTCAGCTTGAATTCCGCCTGACTAAGGACATGTTCACTTTGGGAGAATTTGGCTCTGAATCAGTCGCAGTGCTATTCGACTAACTGCAATGGGTACGTTCCAATTCCATTTCGAGTAGTTTGAATGATTTGGCTCGTCTCGCCTTCGACCAGAAACTTGAATCGATCTTAGTCATGTCTGAAAGCCCGGGTCCCACGAACTTGCCGCTTTCCAGTCATTCACTTCCTATCAGCTGACTCAGTGGCGCCAATGGCCCACCCAAGACCCGAGGTCAAGAGATGGGTGAGCTTTTCTCCAGCCTGCTTCTTCGAGACACTAGCCTCGCTCAAAATACCGGTGATGTTCTCTTGAAGCTGCATCTGCGTGGTTTTGACCGTGCGGTTGAGATGATCACTGCGGTGGAGCTTGGCATCGTCGTACCATTTGCTTATTTCGTTGTTGATGTGCCTACACTGCCCCACCAACAAGCGAGAGTTGTCCACGCTGCCCTTGTTTGGGGAGCTGTGCTTAATAGCCAATGACAAGATTTCCCGTTGACGGCGGAGCACTGAGAGCCTCTCCCTCTGCACCTGTTCGTCGTAGTCGTTGAACCAATCCGCCAGAATATACTTACCCACCTGATAAAACATGAGCCAGATATTGGTGAGCTCGTCGGGGCGCCCGCTTTCCACAAAGTATTCAAGTAACTCCTTGGAGTGCTTGTAGGCAAAGTTGAAGTTGGCGTCGATTAGAGCTGACTCCACGCACGCAGTCTGCACTTTGGGGAAGCTGATGTCGTCGAGATCGAGATCCAAGTAGATGGCCAAATCGTTCACCACCTTATAGAGCTTTTCGTAAGCCAAGTATGACTTTGGGTTTTGCTCGAGAATGATGGCTACGAGCGAAACGGGTGGGAACTTGTCTTCACTGCTGACCATGGTGAGCTTTTCTAGGATGTGCTTTGGCGTGATGGGCTGGTTTTTTCTCAACACCAACTTGAAATTTTTGAGATTCTGTAACGCTTTGAATAAGTGACGGACCCGAATAACCTGGTCCTGCTGGGCCTCGGACGCGGCTGATTGCGCCATGATTTCCAAGCAGCTCCGGCAGAGCTTAAGCTTTCCAATGCGCTCATCCAAATTGGAAGCGTTGTCCAATAGCTCCCAGAACCGCCCGCTGGCCAATGGGAATGCGACTGCACTCAGCATTGTCGAATCCTGGAGAAAAAGATGAACCTTGTCATACATGTCGAGCTGGAGAAGCCGTTCAAACACCACCCGATCAATTTCATGTGCCGAAGAGGCATCAGAAATGAAGGAGTCTTTGAGCCCATTAATCGCTTTGATGATTTGCTCGTAGCTGGAGCTCTCCACCTTGGAGAGGATGGAAATCGTCTCTTTTTGTAGCCAATTTCCGGACGCGTCTGACTTCAACTCGAAGAATTTCTTGATGGTTAGTTCGTTCAATGGAAAAAGGATACAGCATGTCGACACCACCGACAAGAGGTCTGCAAGGACGTCGTCAAGGTTCGCATCGAAAATTGTCGCCACCAAGGGGTGATCAGAGCCCAAGAACTGGGCAAAAGACGTGGATACAACCAGATCGGAGGACCGCAACAACAAATTGCTGCTCGCGGCCTGCTCGACGTGAAGCTCTTGCACAAGGTACTGGAAGGTGGCCCGGATCTGGTCCTGCACACGGCTATACTCCAAGGGCGACAAGGTGGAGCATTGAAGCCCAAAATAGAGGCACATTGCAGCGTATTGCCGGACAAGCAATCCCACAGAGCCCATGGAAAACTTGCGTCCATCGTACGCAACGTAGTTGGCAAGCAGCAGAAGGAGGTCGTGCCAGAACCGGAACTCCTCAAGCCGGCACCCGCCGTAATTGGCGACTGTCCATGCCGAGAGCTCCGATAAGTCCGAGCCATAGTACATCGCCAAGGGAAGCGCCGTAGCCTCTAGAAACCGCGCCGCAGAAACTTCCATAGGTGCCGAGGATCGGGAGAGCGGCTCAACCAAATAGGCGAATTGAGCGCTGTGGCTGTTGAGCAGCAAAAATTCTCCTGCACAAGTGTTGATATCGTTGGGCACTTTGTAGTTGGCCAAGTAAAAGTCATAGGGGCGGATGATCCCGTGTACCCACGACACGTACTCAGGCTTGTCGTCAAGAGCCGAGAAACTGTCAAAAAGGCTCGACACGTCCGCAAAGTACCGCAGCGTATGGAGACATTTTGCCTTCACAAACAGCACCAACACCAGCGACGCGGAAGGCTCGAAACTCAAGTGGTGGGCCCGTGACTGGGTATCAACAAGAAAGGCGTGTGCAACCTCCAAAGCGGCGGATTCCTCCGCGAGGAAAATGGACAGCGGCGAGTCATCGTCATCTAGGGAATATGTAGAGATCAATTCCGAAAGAAACGCCTCGAGGTTTGGCTCTAAAGGGTCGGCCTGGCCCTTACTGGGCGAATTCTGTTCTCCAATAGGCAACACATGAGCCGAGGACGGGGACTGATTCGGAGACACTGCGGAATCCCACTCGGCACAAATTTCTGTTGCCAACTGTAGGATGGCCGTAACTGGCGTAGATACGGGATTGGTGTGGACCAAAAGCGCCAGAAGGATATTGTGAGGAGTGGTGTAGTGGTGCAGGGGCAGGGCAAGCAGGGCCAAAGGGCGAAAGATGTCACGGAAATGCTGGGGATGTGCCACCACTGCATATATGGCCGAGGCATAAACCTTTGCATCGGTCATTGGCGGCGTGTAAGGGAGTGGTGATGGGGTTGCTTAGACTTGGAGCTGGAGCATCAAGTGTGCGTGGCACGCGTTGGATGCAGGTCCATTGTATGGTGGTGGGCTCGATTCCCGCCACCGAGTGATAGCCACACTGTAGCCGAAAAACAGCCAGGAAGAGGGATGGTTACAGAGGATCATAGGAGATGGAGAGCAAACTAGCGACGGCAACCCGCGAACTGACGACACGGCGACATGGCGACATGGCGACATGGCGACATGGCGACACGACGACATGACAGCACGACGACATGACGGCACGACGACATGACGACGCGGCGACGCGGCGACACGACGACACGACGACACGACAACATGACGACGCGGCGACACGAGAGAAAACAGTGCCATGGCAACGATATTATTACCGAGATAAAGATATAACGACATAACGACATGGCGAACGAGAAACAACGACGCGACACGCGAAATAACGACACGAGAATATCGCGACATTTAGGCTCTCTTTGCAAACATGGTGACCGTTGGCACCGCTACAGACCAAACTGGACCACATTTAAGTCATGTTGTCGCTGGTTCATTTGTAGTTTCCTCCCCACAGAGAAGGGGTCCGTATGCACCGAGCACGTGCTGGGTCGCGGTCGCGGCGCACGGGTGTTTCAGGTGCACGGGTGTTTCAGGTGCACGGGTGTACGCCTGGCGGTACATGCGATGCGCGTCAGCCATAGACGCCATACCAAGTGCTACAATCGAGGTGTCGATGATTCTTCGAGGTAATATCCCGCCACGAACCTCCCCCGCTAGAGTAGTGCCTGCTCTCAGAGCCATGTCCAGTTCCCAGGCTCGCAAAGCCCACCTGCTCGTGCCGGCCCCGGAAAACCTCCAAACGCTACAATACATTGACTTGACCTCCTTCTCTGACTCGCTGCAGGATTCTCCCAAAGACAAGCACTTGGATTCGGAGGACCCCTTTGACCCCCTTGACTTGGTGGGGCTCCCCACTTTTTTACCCAGTCCTTTGGCCCATAGCTCGCCCCGGCGGGCCGAAGCCCCAACTCTGCGGCTGGCTGAACCTCAGCGCCTCTCCTTGCCTGAACGCCACGCCCCTGGCTTTCCCGAAGGCAATGATTTTGCGGGCCCTCTGCTAAAGACGAAAAGCATCCTAGGGACTCTAGGCGCCCGCGATGCACGAGCGCCTGCAATTAATGCGGGATCCAGGGCTCCGGTGATGATGAGCCCTAGCGATGCAAAGTCAGGGTCAAGCACGGTGACGCTTGATCCAATCAAAACGCTTCGGCAACCACTTGAAGTGAAGGCGGACCCAAGACAAGCTGGTTCAGCGAGTCCAGTCAAACATAAGCCGTTTAAGACTAGCCGGGAGAGCTCCGTACTGCAGAAAATGACCATGGTGAACCTGGACAAGCAAATGAAATTGCAGCACCTGAACACGGTGAAACTCGAGAATCTGAAATTGCAGAACCTAAACACGGTGAAACTCGAGAATCCAATGGAATTGCACCTGAACCCGGTGAAACTCGAGAATCCAATGAAACTACAGAAGCACTTGATGACAAGTGAGTCACGTTTCCCTTCCCAAGCCGCCGACCCGAATTCTTTCTGCCCGACGGCCAGTGCAATCTGCTCTGGTCCATCAACAACCACAGGCTTGGAGCCATTTATCGTGATACCCCATTCAACCTCTCCCAGAAGTTCCGTGCAAACATCCCCTCGAAGGGGCTTAGATGCCATCTCGCCAAGAAGGTGCTCTGATCAAGACCCAATCGAAAGACACCCCAATCATTATTCTATCTGCAACCCCGAACAACACTCAACCCAAAGAAGCCCCGATGAAAGGTCTCCCCAAAGGCAAACAAGTGAAAGCGTCTACCAAAAGAGCCCGGATATAGGCTCCCTCCAAAAATCTCTTGAAACCCTCCCCCTGCTTAAAGGCCCTCTGAACCAGGCCGGCTCGCGGCGATCCATCTCGCCCGTCAATTCGCCCTTCAAGAAGCCTCGGTTCAACTACCCCATCGCATGCTCACCACCTCTGAAGTCGACGCAGGTGCGGTCGTACTTCTCGCAAGAGCAAATGCGAGGCTTCAATACCGTGGCCAAGGAGCGGCCATCGCCCCAGCCGCGGTTTGCGTACCCCATTATCCAACTCGCAACACAGAAACAAGCTCCAGGCCTACAGGATAGCATCTCTGAGTTGGCGGAATTGGAGCGCAAACGCGTGCGCCCTATGCTCCTCTCGCGCGAGCAGCAACGTGTCATCGACTTGGCTCTCAAGGGTAAGTCGCTCTTCTTTACCGGGTCTGCAGGTACAGGCAAATCGGTTCTCCTCAAGGAAATGATTAAGGCGCTCAAACAGAAATTCATGCCTGGGGAGGTGGCCGTGACAGCATCAACGGGGCTCGCGGGATTCCACATCGGCGGCATGACGTTGCACAGCTTTGCTGGAATCGGCATTAGCGACGGGGATGCGGCGGCCACGTTGAAAATGGTTCGGCGCAACCGCAAGGCCGTGGCCCGGTGGAAGTCTACCAAAGTGTTGATTGTGGATGAGATCTCCATGATCGACGGTCGGCTTTTCGACAAGCTCGACTTCGTGGCCCGGTCGATCCGCAGAAAGCGCGACGTACCGTTCGGCGGCATGCAAGTGGTGTTGTGCGGGGACTTCTACCAGCTTCCGCCTGTCAGCAAGAATGAAGTCAACAAAGACGGCACAGAGACTAAGGACTCGGCCCTTTTTGCCTTTGAAAGTGTGGCTTGGGCGCAGACCATTTCCGCGTCCATTACTCTCACGGAGGTGTTTCGCCAGAAAGGCGACGACCAGTTCATTGACATGCTCAACGACATGCGGCATGGCGTGGTCAAGCCCGACACCGAGGCCGAGTTTCTCCGGCTCTCGCGTCCGTTAGACAGCAGCGATGGTATCGTGCCCACGGAATTGTACGCCACGCGGTTCGAGGTGGATAAGGCCAACAACTCCAAGTTGGCGGCGCTTGAGGGCGTTTCCATGCTGTACATGGCCAAGGACGGAGGAACACTTCCGGATGTGGCACGGGAGAAGCTTTTGCGCAACTTTTTGGCTCCATCCAAGCTATTCTTAAAGGAGAATGCGCAGGTGATGTGCATCAAAAACTTCGACGAAACGTTGGTCAACGGGTCGGTTGGCCGTGTCATTGGGTTCTTTGACCGTGACGTGTACCATGGGCGCAGGTTGATGGCGCTGGAGCCGCACCTCTCGTTCGAAGAGATGGTAAACCGCCTCAGCAAGGAGAAGGTTGCGGCGCTGCTAAGCAAAAAGTTGGGCAAGACCGTGACGTGCGACGAAATCAGTGAGCAACAGCACGGCGCATTAATCAAGCAGCTGCAGGAGTCGCTTGACAATGTGTTCCATTTCATGAGCGAAGAGGAGGCGGTGGCGGCCTCGGGGATGTCTCAGGAACTGCCGGTAGAGGTGCAATCCGGCGACGAGTCATATTACGAAGTGAGTGCCGAGGACGATCCGCGGCGGGCGTTTCGGGACAACCAAAGACGCAAGCGCGACTTCATTAACAAATTGGAGCAGTCGTCGCAGGGCCAAAAGCACCCGTTGGTGCGGTTCAAGTGTCTCGACGGGGTCACCACGCGAGACGTGTTGGTGGAGCCCGAGAGGTGGGAGATCACGGACGAAACCACAGAGGAAGTGCTCGTGTACCGCGTGCAGTTTCCGCTCATGCTTGCATGGGCTTTGTCCATCCACAAGTCACAGGGCCAGACGCTCTCGATGGTCAAGGTGGACTTGTCACGGACGTTTGAAAACGGCCAGGCGTACGTGGCGCTCTCGCGAGCCTCGTCTCGGGATGGGCTCCAGGTGATCAACTTCAGAAAGCACCGTGTGCGGTGTCACCCAATCGTGGATACGTTTTACCAGAGCCTTCAGACAACACAAGACGTGGAAGACGAAGTGTGAGCAGCATAGTGCTACCGTTGCGTCAGTGATCAGAAAGGTGTACTGGCAGACCGACCACACGGACGGCGCAGCTCATGGCAATTTGGTATAGTGTGGTCGGCGAAATAGAAGGAGACGAGAATGGAGACTCTTTCAATTACTGGCGACGCACCCTACTTCAGGAGCCTATGACTATCATACGTCCACTAACTCTATCGTGGTTGTACAGAATACTACCCTCTTGTTTCGGTTAGTGGTGTAACGATGAAACCTGCGAGGCTCCATACCAAGCGACAAGACCAACAGATGATGCATTACAGATGACAGATCAAAAACAGGCGTGAATGCAGATTTTCAAGGTGTTCAAGAAGTGTTTGAGTATAAAGAGAACTAGTATTCCCGATAGAGAATGGTGTTTCCCGCAGAGGGAACGTGCTCAGACTCAATGGGAAGAAACTAGTGAAGAGGTGATCATGGGAGACATCAGAAAACATGAGATGACACACGGGAAATACTTCACATCTGATGTCACATATTATAGAACCCAAAGCAGCTTGGGACATCAAGGCTGATATAGCGTTGCCTCATTTTCCGTTGCCTCACTCACCGTTGAGCATCATCTTGGACGCAAATATGTTTTTCTTTAGTCTAGCGACTCGTGAGGTCTAATGGGCTCATACAGGCTAATACATGTGCTTCAAGCTGATGCACATTCTTGTGGCTCTCCTAGTTCATTTTGTCGCGGCATCCAAGTTTCCAACTCCTCTGGCGACTTGCAATCAACACGGAAGAACCCACATCTGCCCAATCCCGTCCGAGCACCCACAGCCCTAACCCGCGAGCACCCGCCAGTTGAAGATACAAAGCAAGGTGGCTTTTCCTAAATTGTCCAGAGCGTTTGTCTCCAGGTTTCAGCTCGCGTGGCGAAATTCTCCCATTGTGCGAATCGACATGATAGACGCTAGCATCAGAGAATGCATTTCGGATGTGGTTGCGACAACTATGGATAGCAGCATCAGGATGGGGTAATATGGGGTGATGTGGGGTGATGTGGGACAATATGGGGCAATGTGGGGCGTCTTTTCCTATTTGAGTCTTCGGCGCCCATTCACGCAGTCCTATACGAGCCAGAATAGAAGTCCAGACGTGGTCGTACCTATTTCAAGGCTTGCAAGTTTGTTTTTTTGACACAGCACCTTGCACCCCGTTTCCGGGTTAGAGACTCGCTGACGCTCCACTGGTGATTTCTTTCAACTCTCATGATTCGTCGTTGTTTTGTGGCCTGATGTGAAACACCGTCTGATCTGATAAACCTGTCTAACCCGAGCAAAGGTAGGGGCATGTGAAAGAAGTTCGACTGTGGCGGTATAGTGAGCTCATCATCAAGAGCGTGGGAATGCACTTAGGACTCTATCCCTTTTTCATCTCCCCTTTTTGTTCTGTCACGTCTAATATGTGCTACAAAGAAACGAGAGGCTATGGAGCACGAACTGATGAAATGAGACATGATTTGATTGTCGTCGCTTCTCTCTACATGAAGGTATTGAAAGCACCTTACACGCAAGCTCTGGAGGGCCAGAATGACAAGGATCGCTTGTTTGTTGATTCCCCATTCAGTACACGCAGGAGAACTTTGCACATGGTTCTTTTTGATGCCCTGTTTCCTGGAGCTTCTGGTTCCATTGAAACCACTTCCGAAATCCTCGGCACCTCACAGTCGTTCTTACGAGTTCCGCAGACGACCTGGCCGTCCAGGCGGCCTCTTTCACTGTCGCCTTCAAACCATGGATTGGGCTCAAACTCTGGTTCTCTGATTTCCAAAAGGGTTCGATGGGTTCGATCGATGATCTATTTGATGAAACATGACTTGTATTTGGGCCTCTGCACCTTGTTGGTCGGATCATCCAATTTCTGGAACTGCTTAGGAATGTTCACCCTCTCGGCATGTCCATCTTGTTTAAATCGCTTCTGTGATGCAGATCCATACTGGGAGCTCCATCAGGATGGCATCGTGACCTTTTGAGACACGGGTATCCTGAGCTGCCTGCAGATGCCCTTGCAAGCTTGCACTTTCTTGGCTTGACATTCAAACATTCTCTGAAGCCTTCATAATGTGCTGTCCGACTAATAGCCCGCAGGGAGTACTCGGGCTGCTTCTCTGGATGATTTCCAAGAATCATCCTCCTCATCCCCGTCCAATCACGGCTTCTATCCACAAGCCTCAAGCTTCTCCGAACTGCTAGGCAATCGCTCTCACTGAGCAGTATAGCGCAGCAGTGTAGCGCTCTCTGAGCTCCAAAGTTTGGTTAGCGTTGATACTAGAGCTACGGCTCACAGGTTCAGGCCATGAAAAAAGTGAGCAAGTGTCTGGAAGTAAGGAAATGTTGAGCAGGACCTTCGAAAGGGAAGAGGTAGTAGCCAAGGAATTTCTAGGCATAAACCAAGTGGGCTATGGTTACAAAGTACATCCAACAGAGTACAGCGAAAACCTCTTATTGAATGACTCAAAGACGTCAGGTCGAGGTAACGGTCCTGCTGATCCAAAAGGATATGCGAACTGCACCAATGATGAAGACGAGGGGCTCTGTGATGGACCCGAATTCAGGCCTGTCAAAGACTGCTCTTCGCAGCAAAAGCTGTCTGACAGAAGTTATGTCCTGAGTGCATCATGACGTCCAATGATTCAAGCATCAAACCTTAGAAGCAGCAAAGGTCCTTCGTTATCTGAACCAGCTTCATCTTGGGACCCTTTCTAAGTCACACCATACTAAAGGATTCAATTTCTTGGGCGTTATTTGTTTTAAAGCAAAGAAACTGTGGATGTTGAGAATAGTTATAAATCTATTTAATGTCTGAAGTTCAATCTAACAATTGGTTCATTAGTCAAAGTCACATTAGTGCCCATTCGGATGCTAGCCATGCATCCGGCAAAGGAAGCCGATCCGTCCCCGCATGCATCATACTCCTTGGATGATCACCAGTGCTGTGGAAGCAAAGCTACCCAATCGTCGTACCCCACATTACCGTGGATTGATTTAATTGAATACCTATCTTTCCCCTTTAATAGGTATATACATATCTTTTATATATATAAAAGACACACAACTGGTTATGCTCAACAACCATTGAAGTTTATGGATCAAGACCTATTGCTGGAGACCGATCTGCAGCAAGCGATCCAATCCTACAATAGAGGCGTGTCAGTTGCAAGCAACAAGAAGTGTGAATGGTCCAAGCATGCAACAACAGGTCAAACCAAAAAAGCTCAGTCATGAAGCAACTCAAAAGCAAATCTTTTGACAAATCTTTTGACAAATCTTTTGACAAATCTTTTGACAAATCTTTTGACAGATCCTTTGACAAATCTTTTGACAGATCCTTTGACAAATCCTTCGACAGATCCTTTGACAAATCCTTCGACAGATCCTTTGACAAATCCTTCGACAGATCCTTTGACGGATCCGTTCACACACCCACTAACACCAACGTATGTGCTGATTGGTTAGTCCAGATGGTCTATATCAGGGCTACGTGGTTAGACCTTCTGTTTCAACGAACCCTTGAACACACAGGAGCGTGTGAAGGAGCGATTTCTTCCGCTCCGATGCAAAGCAGTAAGCACCATGCGTGGATGTGGAGACTTTACGTTCCTCCAGGGACGACGGAAACCACTCCGCTGGAAAGCCTTGATGTTGTGGTCAAAAAGGCGGGGAGACCCGGTATTCTGCGTGGGGAACTCAGGCGTTGACACGGAACCGTTGAACGTGGAGATGGCTAGTGTCAAGCCATCGGCGACTCCCAGAGCCGCACGGCCATATCGTTCACACGGCCATATCGTTCGCCGGCATGAACTTATGAGGCCGGCGCGGTGCAGCTGATAATCCAAAACCGATTCCGCAGCGCCTCTTCCGCTCCTCATTAGCGGCAAATGCATTGGTTTAATAAGCTTTCAATCAATGTATAGAGGAATTGAGCGAAAGTCCGGGCTAAATAGACTAAATATATCAAATGATACATTCGATTTGGGTTTTCCATCAATAGTAAGAGACAAGTTCAAGAAGCTAGTCGAGATTCTAGATGATACTGATTTGGAAGACCAAAAGATGGTCCGAGCTACTATCCTCTTTCTATACTATACTTCAGAATCTTGACCCTTTTGTGGAACGTGAGAATTAGCGCCTCTAATTTAAACTAGATGATTCCTGGTCTGCGTTATATATGGGTGTGTTTGGAGGACCATAGAGTAACCATGGACTAATGTCCAGTGGTGATCCATGTTTGAATAACACAGCCATGATATCATGAAGATAGTTGTGAACTTCCTTTTCAGTAGCAGATACATTTGTATTAGTGGGTCTGGTTCTAGGAGGCATCTTTGATAATCCTCCAACCTGGGTTTGTATTGATTACTCTTATGAACTTACCAGGCAGTTAGGCTTTTATATTTGGGGATCGACATTCACCCATTAACCGCCTGACGTATTCTGGTTGTCCTGGCTACCAAGGTATGCGCAGTGGCTAAGCATAGCACGCTCAGTCTTTGCTTGTCAACATCTAAGGGCACTGCATGCTCACCTGACAGCGTACAGATGAAAGGTTGAAGAGCTGACGACCCGAGTCTGTGTGCACTGCATGCACAAGAGCTTAGCTAGAAGGGACTTAACAATGCCCCTTTTCTACCTCCTGATTGGGCGGTTGCCGTGACGGCGGCGCAACCCACAACGGGTAAAGGCCCCGGTTTACCATTTAAGGAAGAGACTGCCGCCCCAAGTCAGAGGGTAATCAATCGGGGAGCAATCAATCAGACGAGCAAGTAAGCTTATATTCGACTTCCAAGAAAGCAACGAGAACCACAGATTCCAAAATCACGGAAGCTGCTAAAGGACAACGTGATAACTACACCAGATTATGCGAGAGTACATCACAACTCTCAACAGCATTTGCGTTGGTCATTAAACCTAGCTTTTATAATGTGGAAGATGGGAAATACGATAAAATGGTAATCAGATGAAAACCTGTTTCCAGCTGAAAATGCCATTCAATACTAAGCGCTTGAATGTCGATTACACATAAAACCTTTAAAGGTATAGATGTACTGGCGAATCAGGGATGTAGATATAAGTGATCCTGACAGCATATACATGAGAAAAGCATAACTTTAGAAGGGGGTGAAATTCTTGTAACACAAACTTGGGTGCTTTAGATCACACTAGAGAGTAGAAATGGAAAGATACTTGATGATGATAGTTGCTCCTAGAAGGTACGCGGCGAATACTTGAACAAAGATGATGATGTAGAACCGTAGAGGTGTGCCAAAGATCTGCTAGATAATGAACCTCTAGAACTGTTATGTCTGATAAGAATCGGCTTACGAATTCAATATACTAAGAATCTTACTAGGTTAGAAGCAATGGATATACTAGACAAACCCGAACTTCAACCCAAAAATGTCTGTTTTTTGTTTGCCCTGAATTTATCATACTTTATATGTTGTACCTACTGCTTGTTAAGAACTTTAGTTGGTAACGTCAAGTACTCAAGAGAAGAAGTATTCGTTGATTTCCCCAAAACAGGGCATCGTCCAAGCTATATGGATAAAAACTAGCCCGGGCCGCATGAGGAGGCAGGGCGTGATTGCACCCCTCAGCAGGCGTGGGGGCACGATGGCGCCATCTTGGTTCGAGATGGAGTGTTGGGGCACGGCCAGACGCCTTAATCGCCCAACATTTCCCAATCGGGCTTATGGGGCCGGAGTGGTGTCAGAGGCGGGATTGTTCCTGTGCCTCAGAACATCCCGACTTTGCATTTCGAGTGGAAACCACGGTGCGGCACTGGCACCGCCACGTCTAGGCATTGATCGGTGGTCATTGGGCACGCCTCTCTTCAGGTGGTTCGAGGGTCCCTTGTATTCGCACGTAGATTAATCGTGTATCCATGGGTGGTACGCTACCCATGGTGGATCTAACACTGCTTGTTTGCTTGCCATGTCCAAGGGTTTTTGTTCCAAATCAATATTGAGTGGGTTTTTGTTCCAAATCAATATTGAGTGGGGTTTTTTTGGATAAGGTTTAGGTTTTGAAGTTGTACATATTCTTTTCAAGACGTTATATTTTGAAGGTTTTGTGTGGTACATCACATGAGCTGCGAATGCATACTATATCTACCTTCATCAGTAAGATGTCCATCACTAATAATTCACCAGTTGGTCTTCTTTTCTATTATTGAGCGACTATGATATACATCTTTTATTATCGCCTATAAGAAACCTAATAAGATTTTATATGGTATAGCAGATTAAGCGATATAGTAAACGAATTATCTTTTTTGAGGCTCATTGCCAGAAATTGATTCGGTTGAGGTCAATGAATTCGAAACTTAGCAAGGAGGAAGCTTATGAGGGAAGTTATTTATTATAATATATACCCCGCAGAGCGGGGATTAAATTTCATTATCATTTCGATAAAATATGATTATATAGGCCTAAGGGATATAATTTATTAGTATGAGCCCGCCTATATAATTGATAATAAATAATTTAATTATTAATTTACATAGAAAAGATATTTCAGCTGCTTATTGATTAAAAAACAAATAGGTTATGGTAAAGTTAAAAATATAAATCATATATCATCTAAAAATAATAAAGATTATTTAAATAAATCAATATATAGGTACAAATTTGATAATATCTAAAGGTTTATAAATAAAAACTTTAAATGAATATAATGAAATATCAAACAATTTAATGAATAATCCTAAACAAGATTGTGGTAAATCATTTTTAAATAAACATCAATCTTTTCATTATGATAATAATCTATTTCTTCTTCTCATAATGATGGGAATATTCTCAATGATAATTTTATAATCAATCATAATGTATTAAAACTAATATATCTTGAAGCGATATTTGTTAGATCCTTGGGTGTTTAGCGTCAAGTACTTAAGAGAAGGTGCATTCGTTGATTTCCCCAAAAGGGGGCATCATCCAAGCTTATATGGATAAAAAGTAGCCGGGCCGCGTGACGCCTCGTGGCGGGCGGGGCGTGATTGCACCCCTCAGCAGGCGTGGGGGCACGATGGCGCCATAATTGGTCGGAGTGGGGTGTTATAGACAAGTCCTAATCTGGATTTGTCCTGCTTTTGAGAAAACCCCGACGTTGCATTCGGGTAAAACCACGGCACTGAACCTAGTAGGCGCCATCTCGTCTGAGTCTTGAGAATAGTCGGTCGTGTTTGGACACGCCTCTCCTGAGGTGGGGTATCAACGGTTTCCCCTTGTACCGCACGTCGCAGGTTTGTGTATCCATGGGATCTAACAATGGTGGATTTAACAATATTATACAGAAAGGTGAATTAACAACTGAAAGTGGAACAAACAGAAACATCTTAGAATTAAGGAAAGTACAATGAAATAGCACCTGAAAAAGTCAAACTAGCTTAAAGCAGTGCAAAATCGCCACATGTACAGCTGGTCCGGAATGTGCATTAGTTAAAAATAATCCTTCCATTTATTTTGCCGATTACATCATATCATTTTTTACTTGCCCACTCACATGTTCTTTTTTATTTCCCTCTTTGGAAATTTATTGGGTGACTGTCTGTATAACTAATGTTATTTCTAAAGGCTTGCAACATCACGGGTGAGGTGTTTTTGATAGTCGATACCTTGTTTCGGGGAGTGCACCAAGATCACTAGGTCGGTTCATCTTTCCGACACTGCCACTCCAAGCAAAAGACTCTGTGCCTGGCTGGACCCCTGGATACGGCTGTGAATAGTGTATTCTTCGCGCCTGAAGCTCATCCATCTCCTATTGTTCTGATTATTCTGCAGATTTCTGTTGTATTCCGGCTCCCTATTCATCTTGTTGATGACCAGTGTTTCACTCGTGGTTTGAGGTAACTAATGGGGAGGCCATGGGATCTGGTGGCTATGGTCAGATGCTTCGTTTTATTTCGACTCAGTCTTTGACCTTTTTGAAGGTGCAGGTGGCCACACATAAACAAGCAACCAGCATTAAGAAGAATTTTTAATATTATATCAGGGCTTTGGGGACTCACCAACAGCTCAACGCTCTGTATTCCTGCATCTTGTGGGACAATTTGTACTCCTGAGCTGTATCTTGCCGGATATTCCCATTCAGTTTCAACCCCAGATTGGTTTGCCAGGATCGGTCTTCTTTGATAGATTGATTGGGATACAGAAAGGTCTGAAGGTCTGAGTGGACCGCTTACAGGCTGCTTGACCTATGAGGGCCTAGACTGCGCTTGTTTCGCCCACTGCCTCTCGTTTGTCTAGCCATATTTTTTGGTAAAGTTGAAGAAGACAGATCGGCACGGTCTAATTGGTCTTCTTGGCCCACCCACGCTGCAATTGTTCTGCAATCTCCTCGCTTCCTGGCTCCGTAATCCTGCATACTTGTCGGCTCCATTTGTCGACATCCAACTCATCCAACTCATCCACTCATCCACTCATCCAACTCATCAACTCATCCAACTCATCCACTCATCCAACTCGACCCAATTCAACTATTAAGCATCGAAGGGGCCCTTCGCCCCTTTCACGTTATCTTTTCTTCATTTGAAGAACTAACACTCAACTATAACTAGGGCCGAGAAAGTGCCCCTATTCGTCCCAATCTCTCTGAGTAAAGACCAGTCTGATCCATCTTCGTCCTTTATATGGAAACGCGAGTCCTGTTCAATCACCACGCTCCTCTTGAATTGGCCTGCCAACTGTTTCTCCTGAAACCGACTGAACATGTCGTCTATTCGGGAGTAGTCTTGTACACTGCACTCCTCGTACATCTGGAAGATGAGATCGCCAACCAAATACGGCGAGGCGTTATCAAGATGAGTGTCGAATTCCCCATTCATGGCAGATTCCAAAGGATAAAAGAGATCATCAAGTTCCAATGATGATCTTTCCAAGAAGCGTCCCAACACGTATTCGGCTGCCGAGTCTCGCTTGTCGCTCGAGGTAGCGCCTCCGCAAGAATACTCCTCCGCGAGCCTGAACTCCTCCCATTGGTCAAGAGCCATGAGGACCCCGAGTTTGAACTTGGCCTGCTGCTTGGGATCTTGAAACCAAAGCTCATCTTCGTCGGTCAGTATTTCTCGATCGGCAAAGTACGAAAGGTACGCCTCGTCGGACAAGTGGAAGCCTCCGGTGATTTTACGATGCATGATGTTGAAGGATGCAAAGAGCTGCGGTCGTCACCACACAAACTTATCGTCCACCGCGTGTCGGACTACGGAATGTGGGGATGTGGGGGCGTGTTAGGGCGTGCGACTGCAGTTCTGGATCCATATAGCATGCGTGAAGAACACCGCATTGAGCCACGAGCCACCCCATTCGGAGTTCGTGATGCTGCTGAAACAGGGGCCCACCTGGCCCGCGTTGGATGCAGAGCTGAACCGCAAGCGGAGTGTCATCCTTGTTTGATGACAATTGACTCTCCTGGCATGCAAGCCGTGTTTCAAGATTCCGTTGGTGGATACGAGGTGGCGACTGGTTTATTGAGGTCCTCCGCTGCTGTTTGAGGGTAGCTAGATAGGGAAGGAATCTGGACGCATCAAGTAAGTCCTAGCCCAAATCGATACAGACCGAAATGAGAAGATGACTGAGATTATGCCCAGCATTGACAATGTGCAAGAGCAGCTCGAGGAAATTCCGCGTTGAAACTAGATGCGCCGCGTACGCCATAAATCAACCGTGGACATGTGTCCAGAGGAGATAATGGACCAGTGATGTCTGCCCTATCAAAGAGCTAAGTGTGTGGTTCCTCAGCTGGCTCAGTAACTTTGCATTTTTTAGCGGTCCCTGGTTGTATCGATTGTATGTGGAGTCTTTAGAAGACTAACCTGCATGCTATTCTTGATATCACGTGACGTGGCTGCACGTGACGTGGCTGCACGTGCTCGGGTGGGTCCTTCGCTTCGCAAAGGCCTTTGACCTGCCTTCTGACTCAATGCTGTTGTATGGTCATAGGCATGCATATTTACGCCTGAAATGATCATGGTGTTGTCCTCTCACTTAGCTAGGGTTCAGTGAGTGACCACTCAGAATCAATAGGGTTATTTATCCGCGCTCCTATTTATACCTGACCGGGTTGAATCTCGCCCCACTGACTGCTACATACGAGAACGCTCCAGACCATCAGAACTGACGACAGATGTGCCGCCTGTGCGAGTCCCACAGTGGGGTACGGGTGCCCCGTGGTGTACGGGTGTAGCACCATGCCAGAAGGATCATGTGGATACTTTGCCACCAATGACTTTACTGCAGCTTGCTAGAGGCAGTTTCGACCGAAGACTTCCTTACACAATGTGATCCAGTTGGAGTCTCCACGATCTTGCAGTTCAGCTCTACTTCTCTTGATTAACGCTCTATGATGTGGTGAATACTATGAAGCCTTTCAGCGATGCTCCTAGCAAAGGATGGATACTCAACACTACAATAGAGGATGTGGCCTTTTCTCGTCTGAAAATAACATCGCATGTTGTGGAACTAATGGTATCTCTTTAGTTCAGCAGACTATGTTCTCAAATTTCAATCTTCATCTCTTCTGAGCTTGGGCTCACAGTAGTTTGAAGTGTTCATGGATAATTCGTATTTTAGACTAATTGTCTAGACAAGGTGGGGCGTTTTATAGCTTTACTATGCACAACTGCACCCATAAGAATCCTAGATAAACTCGAATATCGTAAGTTAGAGAATATTGCACACCCTTAGCTATTGCCAAATAGAAGTATAAAACTTGATACGTGGAGATGGTTTAGGAGGAGATGGTTTAGAGGAGCTGGAAACGGGCGACTCACTAAATTATACTCTACAGCTCTATAGCCTATAGTGTCTCTAGTAAATCTGTAGTAGTCTCTAGTTAATCTATAGCACACTCTACAGTGTGATGAGCCCTATAGTATCCTCTAGTAATTCCTGTGGCGTACCACTTCGCTGCTGACCCCAAGGCTCCGAGCGGCTTTCGCATCAGGGATTCTGAATTTGGTTTTTACTTTGCCTGGGTCTGGCGGATATTTCCCATTTCTTTATTCTGCGTCAGCTTTCTTCAATAGATGATTTCCCATTTTCCTAAGCTAGAATACAATAACTGTTCCAGGCGGGTTTCTGCCATATTTCGGCAGAAGCATCAACACTTCCTCTACCGGGTCCAAATCCTCGATAAGTTCCCGAGAAAACCTCCGCCAAGGCTCGACAGGCATCTAATTTGACAAATTTAGCTTTTCAACAAACCTACCAATTACTCAATACCTAAAGGACGCTTACCATTAGCTTTACTTCCACATTGTGCTACTTGTTGCTGTAAGTAGCTATATGATGGTGTTGTCCAGCTCAAAGATCAGTTCCCCACGCAATCGCTTTACAGGTGACAACCAGCAGTTCGATTGGTCCGTTAACGTTTCTACTCTAGATGGGACTGCACAAACCTGAAAGGTGGAGCCTTGGGAACTGGAGGTAAACATTGGCTAAGCATAGCGCGCTCAGTCTTTGGTCTTCAACACTCTGAAGGTTTATCTCCCAAACGACCTAGCAGACGTAGAAGTGTGAACGGAATCTTTGTCAAGGATTTTGTCAAGAGGTCTGCTATTTTTTGTCAAGAGGTCTGCTATGTTTTGTTTTGTCAAGAGGTCTGCTATTTTTTGTCAAGACATGGCTGACGTGGATCGTTTTTAGTTTGACATGTTGATGCGAGAATTGTGCCTTCACCTTTTATGCTTGGAGGCTGTACCTTATGAACTAGCTATTTACATAGCAAGCTATATGTTGACACCAAAAGAAGAGAGAAAAAATTATTTGTTGGCTGATATTGACTTTAATTTAACTGATGAATCTGATATAGTTAAAAGTTTACTTGGGCATTTCAATCCTTATACAAAAATCGATAAACTGAAACCATATTTAGATTCAAGTAAAAATATTCAAATTTAGATGATTTGTTAAAAACATGGAAGAATTACAAAAAAATGAGGATATTGAGGAAAAATAAAAAAGGATAAAAATGTAAAATCTTATTCTGAAGATGATTTATATGAGACTAGCACGAAAAAATTTATTTTCAACTCTAATTTGATTATGAAAGCTAAATAACATATCTACATTTATTTTAGAATAAATAATATCACCATCTAATATTTCTTTTAAACCCAACCATATTATTGTGTAATTACAATAAGTACTTTCTACCCATTTAATATTTACCTTAATACTTAAGTCATATACAAAACGATCTTTAATACTACCACATTCTTTATAAAGTTCTTCATTTACTATGAAAGCAGATAAAATAGATAATGAATAATTTAAAAATTGAAACTTGCTGCAAAGCTCAAAACATGTTTCAATAGACGGCAATTCAGGATACCATATACAAAAAGGCTTATATTTTTCTATGTTGTCTAATTCGATTATATTATTCATAATAAATTTAGAATATAATGCGTTATAAACATTATCACTAAAATTTATTTTACATGACTCTTTTGAATATGCAAATTCTAAGCTATAACATATACCTCTAAATATGCATTAAATTCACAAAAATATTAGTCCAAATGAATAAAGATATTAAAACTTATGATGCTATGTCATAATTCAAAGAAATTTCAAACGTAAGAACAAAATATTACAGAAGAGTATGCAAAAGATAATTAAATTAAATCTTCACTTATTTCATATGGTAAATGAACTCTATAATCAAATTTCATTTCTACTTTTATATAATTTCCGGGTTTTAACAGTAATTGATGCTTGTATACTTCTTTATTACAAGTTTTAGCTGCTATCTTTAATAATCTTTTATTTTGTTCATAACTATTAACAAATTTAAAATATAAATCATTATACTTATATGCTATACAAGATGGCAAAATAAATTCTATAAGCTCTTTATTTAAAATCACAGACGAATAACATATTTCATAGCTGGGTCTAAACTTAATTACATAATCAATACAATAATAATTTTCACATTTCCTGTTAGTTACAGCTGTCAGGATCACACCTTGATCGTCACAAGGGATTTGATCTCGTTTCCAGATCTATTTCTAGCAATAGGTTTTGAACCCATATAGCTTCAAGAGGCGTTGTGTAAAGCGCAATTAACTCGGCAACGAGTGTCGAGGTTGCCACACTAGATTGTAGCTTCGATTTCCACAGCATTGGTGATCTTCCTAGACGTATTAGGCAGTAGTGACCGACTTGCTTCCTATTTCAAGGGTGGATGCATAGCTAGCATAAGCATTATTTGACTAATTGACTGTGTCTCATAAATGAGTCCCATAGATGGACTTGATTTTAGACAACGAAGAACCTCCTTGCTGCCTTTAAATGTTGTATCCTTGGGTCATTGAGATGTCTGGATAGACTCAGAACAATATAACTTATATATCAGAGCGGACAGCATTTGCTGCAAAGAGCAATTTTGCAATGACAGACCTGTATTCGTGATTATCACAAGGTTCTTCATCTTCATCATTGGTGCTGTTCGCATATCCTTTTGGGCCAGCAGGTAGGCCATTTGCTCGATCTGAAAACATTGAGTAAACTTAGTACTTCTTTTTCGTGTCCGAGGAATGTCCAAAATAGTCCCGGCGAAACTCATCGAGCAGTGGGACGGTTGCGCTGGTGGTGGGTGCAAAAAGATTGCAGCACCACAATTTCACACATGGTCTCCCACTGCATTACTCACTGTGGCCCTAAGTGGCTTGACTGGTATTGATCGGACGGGAAATTGTATTGTCCACTTGGTATGGCCGCAACCGAAAGTCCATTTTTGTGCTTCTCTACACCAGCTTGAACTGGAATCATAAAGGATTCTCTCGAGGTTTTTTTTTACATCAGTATACCGCCAGAAAGTAGCCCCTAGAAAAACACCACTTAGGAATTTTATTGAGCCTATAAAAGCATTGACATCTCTGTTAGCCATACTGGTAGAGCAGGTCAAATACGTCACTATTCTCCACACCTTTGCACTGAAGATGCCAATCATCAAGGAGCCTCTAAGAGACTCTACGCATCTTCAGGCAAATTTGGCCATGAATCGACTGGCCCGTCAAAGCCATTCCCAAGATCGGTCCGCGGCCTTGGCGTACTTGTAGCAGACCCGATGCTATCCGCATGGCTAGACGAAGGAGTATCTGCCAGAAAGCGAGCTACCCAAAGGAACCCAGGCGCTTGGAAGCATGCGCAATCATGTGGCTCGTCCGTTAGCGAATTAGCTGGGTGGCTTCTTTGTTGTGTTCTGTGCCTGTTGTCCCAGAACTATAGTAGCCGTGAGACCCCACACTAAACTGCCCATTCAGCCCACCTTGCACATAATGTCGAGACTCTCCGAACAAACGGGGTATCGTCTTTGCTCGGAGCTTTTCCTCTGCTTCATCAGTCGTGCCTGGATCCACGAGAGAGACGCTTGGCGGAATCGACGTTGATTCCTCCAAGTACTGCGGCGCCCCATGAACTTTGACATCGGCGGTACCAAGGAAGTTATTTCCAACAGAGCCATTGAATCATTGGGAGCCTGCGCTCCAAAACCCCACTCCTCACAATCATCAATGCAACGTCAATCACCAATGAAACGTCTCATCAATGCAACGTCTCATCAATGCAACGTCTCATCAAATGTCACCAACCTTGAGTAACACACCGTGAGAGCTGTTTAGACCAAAGTAGTGTCATCAAATACCAACATAACTGCGATTGGTCGAACATATGGGCATGGTGGGGACAGTATGACCATGGCGGAGGAAGTATGACCATGGTGCAGGAAGTATGACCATGGTGGAATATAGAGGATGACCGATGCCCATGACGTAAGCTTCACGCATTCATCTGCCCTGTGCATGAGCTTCATGAGTGGCCCACGACCCTATATCGAGTTCCGCCGGTATGTGATCTTCCGAGAAGAATCCTTGTGGCCGGTTTTGGACATGCCCGCAATCTTGGGAAACTGTCCCTTGCGCTGCCACTTGGTCAAGACTTGGTCCGCGTACGCCAAGCCCACGTTGTAGATCTCGTCGAATTTCAAAAAATCGAGCGTGGCGTAGTCGTCGATGGGCGGCCGGAGGTAAATCACCCCAGGCGTCTTTTTGGCCACCTCCAAGGCATACACGCTGGCCACGTACGCCAAGCGGAGCTGGATATCCATCATGTTGGGCACGTTGGGGTGCTTGGAGAATGGGTTGATGCGGTTGAAGAGCACCCAGAACCCGCTAAGCGTGTCGCCATAAGTCATGGGCGTCCGATCGTCAACGGACCCCACATCCACCGCAATGATGTACTTGGCGCCCCGGTTCTTCATCTCCGACACAGGGAGGTTGTCCAAGTACCCGCCATCCAAGAGCATGCATCCGTTGAAGGCAATCGGAGGAAGAAGCCCGGCCAAAGACATCGATGCCCGGATAAACCGCCACGCGTACCCGCTCTCGTGGATCTCCATATTGGAGTTGGTGATGTTGGTGGAGTTGCAGAAGTATTTGATCCAGAAGTCCTCGATCTCCGAGTAGCCAAACACCTTCCAGATACCGCGGTTGAACTCGTACCCGGTGATGTACGACGTCACGGGATACGTCAAGTCGAAAATATTCCGCCAGATCGACCCCACGCGGCTGGAGAACTTCTTGGTCATGCCATAGATGGACACAATGTTGTTCTCCTTGGCATAGAGTCCTCCCACAAACGAGCCGATCGACGTGCCGCCAATGATATCCACGGGGATCCCATGCTTCTCGAGGGCCGTGACCACACCCACGTGAGAGATTCCCCGCGAGCCGCCTCCACCCAAAACCAACCCCACGGCCTCGTTGGATAGAATCCGGGCTAGCCGCATGAAGTCGTTCTTGTGAGCAACCGGGAGCGTGTCCGGGCGCTTGTTGACGCGCTCGTTAAGCTTGATCAATGAAGCCATGGCGCGTGACGTCACATTCTCAAGCTTGAGCTTGATGTTGGGGTTGGCCTTGCTGCTGAGCTTGAGCGCCAAGTCGAAGAGAATGTTCTTCTTTTTCTCGTTGTGGCGCTTCACGAGCGTATCGCGCGAGATGGCCATCTGAATGTGGTGGTGGTCCTGTATCCACATGCGGTTCTTGAGCCAGATGCTCGTGGATCCCGGCATCACCGACTTCTCGGCGTGGAGGAGACACAAGTCGGTGCGGGCCGTGGTCCGCAACTTCACCAAAAGCCGCTCGTAGTCGCCAATGTTGGTGGCGCATTCGTCATCTTCAGCGTCCGCCAAGAGCAAGATGCAGTCGCCCTGTGAGATGCACGTGGATGTCCAGCTGGACCGGAGCGGCGTATCACACACGTACAAGATTGTCTCGTACTTTTCCTCGAGGTACGCAAAGTAGCCCGAGAGCTTGAGGTGCGAGAGCCGTTCATCAAAAGCGTGGCGCCCCAAATGCGTGAGCGTGGATGTTCGGTCCAACGCAATAACATCTCTGCCGATAGCCTTCAACGCATGGAGAAGCTGCTCGGCAAACTCCTTCACCGGAAGCCCGCCGACCGTGGGGAGAATGGTGATTGTCTTGTAGTCCTTGTTGATTTCCGAGCCGTGTTGGATCAGCGATCCCACGCTGGCATGCAGCAAGACTTCCCTGCTATTGCTTTCCATCACTCGGTTGGCCACAATTCGGGACACTTTCACCATAATGGAAGGGTTCTGGAGCGAAAGCATTTCAAAAAGAGTTCGGGGGATGCGGGCAGTTTCCGAGTCTCTCACGGCGATTAACAGGTTGGTTCTCCGCGACGCCGTCAATACCTCGGCCTCGCCAATCGACTGACCTGGGCCATACTCGCCCAACACTTCGTACTCGTCCTCTTTGTCGCTCTTTTTATTCTCATTCAAGTCATCCACTAGGCAATGATTTGCAGCTTGCATTTTCAGCTGCTTGTTCCGGACAACTCGAAACCGGCCACTCAAAACGATGTGGAACCCATTTGCCCAGTCACCCTGGGATGCTAGAATGCCGCCAGCGGGAATGTGACACCATTCAAGGGCAAAGTCAATGATTTTGATCAACTCTGGCATGAGGCTCTTAAGCTTGGCGGCCACGGGGAGCTGCAAGAAGTAGAACTTGTCCATGAATCGTGAAAAGTCTTCCTTGGACACGTATGCCACGATAGCGCCTTCAGACTCACTTGTTTCCCCAGCAACTATCGACACCAACGATTTGAATCCCACGAGCGAGCTCAAGTACCCGGCCACACCACCGGAGCTGACCGTGTAGAGGTGATTGGTATTTCTTCCGCTCTTATCGTTTGATCTTGCTTCGCTTTCAGGCGACACCTCCTCCTTCGGATCTCTCCGCGTAGTCACGTCCAAGGTTCCGTGGATCACATAATAAAGGCCTGTCTCGAAGGAGTCCTGCTCCACCAAAGTCGAGCCCGATGTGAAATACTTGACCTCAACGTTCTTGCTGAATGAGCTTTTGGCCGCGGCAAGACTGTAGTCAACCTTGGACCTGTTAGGCTCTGCTTTGGGGTGCCCGTCACTTTGCGTCTTCTCGGTGTGGATTGTCGGGTACACTTTCTGCGGATGGGGCGAAAGATAACCACTGGCTGAGTCCAGAATGGAGTTGTAGAAGTACCTTTCGGAGATCTGGGGATCAGCCAAGTAGTTGAGCCCGATGCGGGACGAGCTAGCCGAGCTAGTTCCCGATAAGAACCCCTCATAAGTAGGACGGTCAAAGTGATCTTCGATTCCGAGAAGTTTGAACAAGTTCTCTGCGATGGCAGTTCGGAGCGACGTCTCCTCGGTCTCCTCTCGCTCATCCGAGAAATGCTGGCCGGCATTGCCGGGCATGTCGCCCGAGAAGTTCCTCGTGTCCAGGGCGCCCAGCATGTCCACACCGGCAAAAGGCCGCCGGCTCGAGGCAGCTGCAGCAGTGTTCTTGATTTTCACACTGGACTCAGCACGCGACATTGGCAGCGGCCGCGACGTAGCGTCCACGGCATCTCGGAGGCTTTTTTGAGATAAATTGGATTTTCTCGAGAGCGGCACCGACGAAAGAAGGTCGCCCGGGTGGGACAGCTTCAGGCGCAGCGCGAGAACAACGTAACGCGATGAGCTTTCGCGATGAAGTTTGCGAGGCTTCTTGGTGGACTTTTCCAACACGTTGATGGCGTAGTGGCTTTGGCCCAGACCAGGCGTGTACAGAGCCCAGAGGTTTTCCAACACCGACTCCGACAAGTACGAAGGAAGCTTGCACAGAGGAGCCTCGGTGTTGAGGGCTATCTCGCTTTGGATGATTTCTCGGGTTAGCCCAAAGTAGTTGTGCACTGCATTCTGTGTGACCTTGTAGAGCCGCGCCAACACCATGGTGACGATGTGCGACGTCGCCTTCGGGTACTTTGCGTAGACTCTCTGGAAGGCCAGTGCAGGGATGATGGCGATGGTGGCGGTATTCAGCACCCCGGACTTTTGCTTGTGCCCTGGCTTGGGCTTGGCAATGATCAGGGGAAGCTCGTCAACGGGCTCTTCCAGCATTGCTCTGGACTCGGGCCACTCGGGGAATGGCGATGAGATGGACGGAGTAGTATTGTGCAAAAAGCTTCGAGAAAATGGGTCAATTTCGACCGGGGTGTTGAGTTTGGACTCAGTTCCGATTTTGCCGGAGTGTTCAGGACCTCTCAGTTTTGGGAGATCGTGGAGATCCATAGAGTTCAAGTATACGCCGCTCTTGGCGGCCTTGTCGCTTCTGAAGTCCGTGTTCACGCCTCTCTCAATTCGGTCGCCCCTGTCAGTTCGGGCCCATTCACCCTTGAAATCTTCTCTGCCGCCTCTCTCGGACCTGAAGTCGCCCTTAGGCCCATTTTTGTCCAACCTGAAGTCGGGACTGATCTTGTCCGGCACGGACTGGCGCGCCTTGGAGCGGAACAAGTCCAACGTGCTGAGGAGGGACGAGAGAGGGGCGCCGCTTTTCACCTCGTTCAAAAGCTGGTAGCGCTGGTTCCGGACGTCGATGAACTCGCCACTCTCGTAGTCGTTTCGGGGCCGCATGCCGCCAATCTCCGCAGGCTCCTGCGCCTTGGTGAACACTTGCACAACGCCTTCCACCACGATGGAGAAGCCAAGCGACTCGTCAAGGCACAAGATCTCGTCGCCGCCGATTTTTTGCGTCGTCATGTTCTTGGTGAGTTCATGGAACACCGGGCGTTCGAGGTACCCAAACACCTTGATGGCCTGGAGAAACTCGTCCAAGTAATTGGGCTGGGTGTCGCGTCCTCCTTTTGTCTTCCTGGCCGCGAGGTAGTCGATTTGGCCGTTGGTCTTGGTATGGTCGAGTTTGTTGCTTTTGGGGGTCGTTTCCTCGGAGTACTTGCGAAGATGCCGCTGCCGAACTAGGTAGTACATCACGGACATGGCTACTGCTAGCGTTAAGACAAGCAGCAGGAGCGACATGCGGATCATGAGCTGTTTCAGCAACACCTGGACGATTTTGCCGGGCAACACCACAAGGGCCTGGTTGGCAATGGCTAGCGAAACACGGAGGACCAACATGAGGAGGGCGCTTAGAACCGACGACGTGCCAAGGATGGTGGAAGCGTTTGGGGGAGGGTAGCACACCTCGTCGTTCATACCGAAGACAATTGGCTGAATGGGTGGGTTTTTGTAATTGACCTATTTACAGATGGCCGGGTCCAGCGTGACTCGAGTATGGTTGGATCTGAAAAGAAAGTATTACGGAGTGGTTTGACGCTGATGCCTGGAGCAAGACTCGCTTGCCTGTGCGAGCGGACCCGCAGCGATCCTGCACATAGCCCACGGCCGTCTGGGCTGAAGATAGAATAGAGGGACAGGCGCTGTCTGCAAGAAGGCAGCCGATGTCTGCTGAACAATCACGGCTCCAACTCCATCCTGGTTAGTGTTGGCGAGACTCGTCCAAGGCGTCGAATTTTCTCAAGACCCGCTCTATTCCGTCCATTCCCTTCTCCAACTGGTGGATCTCGGGCCCGTAGCTGATGCGGACAAAGTTGTACCAAATCACATCCTCAAGTCGGCTCAAGTTCTCGGGATTAATGAGGAAAAAAAACCCCGGCACCACAATGACCTTCTCGTGCAAACACTCGTGGAAAAAGCCAAGGCAGTTGCTCAACTTGCCCGGTAAGTGTGACAAGTTCAACCACAAATAGAAGGTGGAGTTGGGGGTGTTGCGCTTGGTGAAGTTGAAGCCCATTGACGACAAGCGGCCGATCACATAGTCGCGTTTCATCTTGAAGTGCAATTGAAGGGCCTTCATCTCGGCACGCACTTTCATGGGCTCCAAGAAGTCCACGGCCGCGTACTGGAACGGCGCATTGGAGCCGCCGTCCAAGAACGAGCCGGCGGAGCTCAAGCTGTTGATGTACTCCTCGGGCCCCACAATCCAGCAAATGCGCCAGCCCGGCAAACGGAACAGCTTGGTGAGACCGTTGAGAATGAGCACCGGGTCTTTGTTCACGTCCTGCACGAATTCCGACGACGAGATCGACAGCCCGGTGCAGCCTTCATCATAGTAGTAGTGGGAGTAGAATTCGTCCATGATCAATAAGCACTTCAGCCTGCACATGGCGTGGAGCCGGGAGAGCTGGTCACGCGTCAAGGACTTGCCCGTTGGATTGCGGGGGTTGGACGTCAAGAACGCAGACACTCCACGCTGCAACTCCAAGGCGATATGGCTGAGGTGGATCTCATAGTTGTCCGCCTCGCCCAATGGCACCGGAATAGGCAAGAAGCTCTTGAAGAGAGCAAGCATCTCGGCATAAGCGGTGTAGTCAGGCAAGAAGAACGAAAGGTAGCAATCGGAGATGATGGAGGCAATGCGGATCAACCCCGCCCGGCCGCCGGGCACAATGCACACGTTTTTCCACGAGTACTTGGACTCGAGGTTCTGGCGGTACGTCACGTTGTAGTAGTTGGCTACCGCCTCGCGCAATTCCTTGATCCCGGCGGTGGGAGCATACTCCTTGCTGACGTCGGAAATGGGGATGGATGTTGGCCGCTTAAAGGAGCCCGGCACGGTGTCGCCGTGCTCCGGCGCGCCCTGGCCCAAGTTGGCCCAGTCATGGTCGCCATTGCCCTTGTAGCCGTACTCCTCTGCGCGCTCCGTGACCCACAACACGCCAGTGGACGATTGCTTGGTGTTCAAGGCAGGTTTATGGATTTCCTCATTGAAGTCGGGCCTTGGCACGGGGATGGGCGAGCCCTCCCGGCCGTTTGAAGAGCGCGAAAGCAGCGAGAGGCCCCGACTGTGGTCACGAGTTTTTTGAAGTGGACTCGAGCGGGAGGGTCCCCGGGGAACCCGGCTCAGTTCAGACAATGAGATCTGATCCAAGAGGCACGAGGCGCTGCGGCGGAGGGGGTCGGGCAACGTGGACTCGAGCCGCTCGAATTCCTGTGCGTACTCGGAGTCGGACATGGGTGGCTGGAGATGGGGAATTGGCGTTGGCAGTTGGCAAGAAATTGGCAAGAAATTGGCAATTGGCGTTGGCAATTGGCGTTAGCTGTTGGTGAGTTAGCAAGAGTAGCACAGAGTAGTATCAGGACAGGCCTCGTAAGTTCGCGCAATAGGATGGAAATTGGCGCTCGTACACCCCCGCCACGTGACCCGACCTCGATAAGACAACTGGAGGCGAAAAACCCAATGGGAACATTGCCACGTGTTTCGGCACGTGTTTCGGCACGTGTTTCGGCACGTGTACTGGCACTTGTTGCATGCTTGATTGGTCTGCAGGGTCGTGTATCCGATGTAGGAGGCCACGGTTGACGTTGCTAGACGTTGCCCCGCACTTTGGTGGTGGAAAGTGGAAGATTTGAGACTGGCGGGGGCCCTCTGCACGGCGCGAATGCTCCAACACCTCCTTACATCTTATGAATGAGCCATTGCCCGGACAACGATCCCGCCCTGCCTAGATCTGTAGCCACCGAAGGCCCAAAGAGAACAGTGGTTTTCAAAAATGGGGTTTCGAGGTTGGTGGCAAAAAATCCTCGGCTTAGCCCGTCAAATTGTTCGGCCTTTCAATAACTCTGCTTTGTTGTCACAGTAGGTGAATCTGTCCAGACCAATCTCACCCAAATGTTCTTTATCCATAGTACTGTGTCCTGCAGAGGCACCAACGCAGAGCTGAGTGACGCAAAGGTACCATGGTTTGTAAGTTGGATTGCACAGTATTGAGTCCAGGAGGTCATGTATCCAGTAATGGAGCGGCTCCCAGGCTTGAAACGGATTTGTCCACATAATTGCTCGTGGCTCCTTTGGGGTATTGGAGAATTTTTTTTCGGCTAATATGTGTTTCATCCTGGGCTGTGCTGGGTATTCTGAGAATCAGAACAGTTTGGTCGGTGTCAAGACGAGTAGGATTAGCAGACGAATGGCGCCGCCAAAAATAACTCACCCATTCCAAAATCTGTCTTCTTCGTTTTTGTTCTTGTCAAAACCTCTGGGTCAGCAAGCAAAGCTTCTCCGTTCCTGAGCCTCTTAGTTGAGTGATCTAGTCTCAATGTGATCTAGTAAATGGAGGTTGTGTCCCACTCAATGTTATAGCCAAGATCTCTTGGCGTTTCCCTTCAGCTAGTCCTGCTCAACATTACTTTGGCTCTAGACCTTTTATGCTTCTAAGCGCTGGCGGTCATCCACGTATGCTTTCAGAACTCTGGCGCTCTTCTTTTAGGATGGCGACTAATGGTCGCTAATGCCGAGTATTTTGCTGGCTTCAGCGGAGCTTGATTTGCGTTTCAACACACAATTCACCCTGGAGTGGTTCATCTTTGAGGACATCAGAGATATATTTCATGCAATGTCGCTAGGAGACTTCTATTCCAAAAATTGCCTCCATCCAGGGTATCATCATTCTTCTGTAATGCGTAGCAATAGCAATTTCAAACTCGTATAGAGTTAGACGGGCCAAAGTACTCAATGCCTTCAACTTGGGTCTGTTATTTTGAGTCGAGCTTTTATTGGCCGCTGTGTGTTCATCATCCTATATGCTTAGCTTCTGGGAGACGGATGACTGGGTGGATTCCCTATTTTTCCTATGAGCTTCCAATTGGATATTGAATGAGGATGTTCCCAAATTCCAGGCACCTATAGCTCTAGCTAATGGCTGAAAATGACATCGGTGCTCCCAACAGTGACACCTTCATGCGAACTTCCTTGCAGGATGTAGAAATAGAATCTGGTCTCGAAGTCCCAGTTCCAGGAGGCCCTTCCTTTAAAATCGTTCAACATGAAGTGGTAATATCCTTTATTGATGGATTTAGCTTGACAAGAACAGGATTTTAGCCAATACCGGAGGTGTAAGTAGAGGCCGACACAGGAGCTTCTGCAGACACTACTGTAAAGGCTACTCGAGACCACTAGGGTATCAAGGGAATGTAAGGTAAAGACTGAACTTCCGGCGTATGAGTGATCCAAGCCTTGGAACCTGCAAATCCTGGGGCGTCTAACAAAAACAACTCTTCAGAACGTCTAGCAGGGAACCGAAGACCTCTTAGAGACTCTAGACGAGGGAAGCGCAGCTGACCCTGAGATTGCGGAGTCCTCGTTTGGGCCAATCTCCGATGTAGTCCCAGCAGTAGCAGGTATTTGAAGTCGTCAAAACATTGGTCCTGTGAAGATTCAAACATATGCACGGGATCATGGCCAGATTTTTACCAGCACGTTGCTCACAGGAGTCGAGTCCACCAATGCTGGGCCCCTGGAAGAATCCTTAAGTAAGCCTTAGTACTGAGCATTGTACCAGTTTACCCATGCACGGATGTTTGAGTACTCCGAGACTGGCTTTTTATGAAGGAAACGACTATGCACATATCCTCTCGAAAGTTTGACAATCAACATCTTCTAAATAATTTATTCACCCGTCCCTCAGTCCCGTCTCTTTAGTCCCGTCTCTTTAGTCCCTATCCCCTAGTTAGGTCACTTTAGTCAAATGCTGGGATCTGACATCCTCCGTTGCAAAGTTGTGGGTTCTCTTTCAAGGATGATCAACGTATTCGGAAATTTCGGACGGCCCTTCGAAACCCTCCTGTCCAGATATTCGGCATTATCGATAAGTGTGCTTGGCATGACGTTTACCGCATATTGCGCTGGTGAAAAAGCCTTCAGGCAATGACATTTCTCAAGAGCGGGCTGCTTCGAGACTAATGACAACTCCGATATGACAACTTTGTTTTTGTTGAGCTGAACAATCACCTGCACGTAATATGAAACTGTGCTGCCAATAGTCGCCTAATGATCTTTGTACAGGGCGGAGTCTCGCTCCACTTCTCACTCACGTCTATTCATATCTGTATCTATGTATCCCAGAATGTTGATGGCCCTAAAATCAATACCCTCAAACATGCGCGGGAATCCCCCACTTATATATTTTTGGCCGGAGCTCTCGCGTCTGCAGCCAATAGCTCATAAGGGATGGTGCAGAACCGCTACATCCCTTCCCTGAATAGGCCGCCGTTTCTGCTGCACTGCCAGTCCTGAATGTGCGAATGTCGCTCTGATCATCTTCTGCAAATCTTTCTCAGTTAGCGGTTGGTTACCCTTGAAGTAATCTCTTGTTTTCACCACTGGTAACCCAACACAATCCGCAGTTAAATGTCCAGGGTTTCTTAGTTACCTCTTTCGGGTATTGTCCAGGGTTTTTTGGTTACCTTTTGAGTGACTTGTTTATTAGCTACCTCTTTCAGTCAATTGTCCAGGTTCAGCTACTTGTCATTTTCAGTTGTTCATCCGGTTCGAGCAGTCGAGCTAAGTTGCTCTTTCGCTCATCCCCTCAATCAATATTGTTTCCTTGAATGAGCATGCTCAATTCCCTTCCTCACTTCCTGTTTGTAGTAACTTACTTGACCGGATGAAGGGGCTTCGTCGACTGAAGCCTCGTGGATGGTATGAAGCTGTCCCAATCAACTAAGCAAGGCTGTAATGAAGCTTGACAAGTGGTTCGCATGCAGTCTCATTGAGATTCTGTTCTCTAAATCAACCGCTCGAAATTAAATTTTTGGACACTTGCCTCTCAAGCTTACCTCCTACCCTCTCACTGCCATGGAAATGGCTTCAGATTTCTTCCATTGCGAATAAATATTTTCGTGGCCATTCGACTTCTTCATACTCTATCATGTGTGACACCCGCAAAGAAGCAAAAATTGTAGGATACAAAGCAAGGGTTGATACTCAGATCCACAACTTGGCCCCATCGTTCCAAAGCATGTATTCAACTGATTCAACTGACCGCTTTCTCCCATCTTAAAACCTCATCGACACCCTGTAGACCTAGCATCAGTGGGACAGATAGCAAAGTGTCCCCTTTCATCGCGTGATGCCATTGACCACCACACGCTTCATTTCCTAAAGTGCGCTCAACAACTCTGTGAGCTTCAGCAATTGATTGAGAATTTTGACGTGGAGAGCCGGTTCACCCTCCGCAACGAAATCACTCTTCTTCATCCTCGTCTGGTGTAACCCTCTCTAACTTCCGATAAAGATAGGTTGTTTGACCTCCTTCGGTGTAGGCATAATTGGCTAGAGAAGAATCAAGAGGAAGTCCAGCAGGCCAATAGTCGGCGATATTGACAGGCTCCTCATGCTTTGGTAGAGGTGCACCTCCTGCTGGTCCTGGGTTCGCCTGCTCCAGGGTCTTAGCGTTTTCTGTGGGGTTCGTGTTGGACATATCAGTAATTTGCAATCTTCCGTTTTGGTGTGTCGATCAAGAAGAAGCAAATATTACCCTGCCAAGGACGAGCGTCGGGAAGGGGGCCTTTTATATGATTTCTGTTGCAGGCCAGACTAATAGGGCGGAATCCTGCATTGCGTGAAACAGGGGTTCGGAACGTGAGCCTCCGCTGGCCCGGCGCTTGGACGCATGTGAACAATGGAAATTTTGGACAAGCGGCCTGCGGTGCCAAGAATTCTGTTCCGGTAACCGATACTACCGGTCAATGTGTAGTAAAAATAGACGACTTGAGGCTGCACTTACAACAGGTGCAGGAGCTGGAACGGTTTTTTGCCGTGCGTGCGTGGTGACAAGGCTCACGGTATGCAAGTTGTGTTTCAGGATCTCAGTGTAGACCCCGAGAAAAGGGACTGCGTACGAGAACGCGCAACAGGTTTATGTTGAACTATATGAAATGTGGTAAGTGCGCGCTTCTGAATTACAGGGTGTATACAGCACTGCGTGAACCACACCGGATTGAGCAGAGCTACCACATTTCAAGTTACGTGATGTAGCCAAGACCAATGCAGACCAAAGTGGGGCACCCTGGCTGCAGAGTTGTAATAAGATCGGTTTTACGTCATGCATGTTTGATGACAAAAACGCTCCTAGCATGCAAGTCGTGTTTCAGGAATTCCGTGGCGGACACGAGATGGTCGGGACTGGAATACTAAAGTGATTCCCGCTTCTGTTTGACTGGAGTAATACCGAAGTCAAAAGTGAAGTTTAGTATATGTGTATGCAGATAGGAATAAGAACACGACTGAGATCACAGGATACCCTAGAGTTACAACGTGCAGGGGCACCTCACAAGGTATGAGGCTGTCTATGAGACCCCTAGCAGTTTAGACTGATTGCGCGCTCTATGCACGACGCTTAGTGTGGGCGCCTTAATGTTGAGCATTATCATGTATGGTCCCGTGACTTGCAACATTAGTCGAAGAGATGGCGTAAAGCTCATGTCCATATTCAGCAATTCCAGTCATGTCCCATCCGTGTTTTTCTATGCTGTCGCTAGGAAATCACGTATGACCTTAGGATATCTCGGTCCACCTCATTGTTCCAAGCGGGGGCCGCTGTACCCAAATTTTCAACAGAGCTTGCATTCACTAATTTCAGACCTGTTGTAGGGCTGAGGCGTCGCCATAACACCCGCTCAATCAGGGGGTTTAAGTAGAGGCATTGTTAAGGCATTGTCGCTAAGCGCTGTGCATAGAGTACGCGCTCAGTTGAACCGACAACACAGCCTTGTCCTGCACTTGTTCTAGCAGCATCCTGTATCGTGAAAAGTAGTTGGTCATCATTTCATCAGTGACTTCCCCCCAGTGCTGAATCCACCCTTTCGTGTAGTTGCGCACCCTCACAGATCGTTCATTTCATAGATTGTCAAATCCAATACGCGAACTACCCAAAGCTTATACTGCGATCGCCGCACAGAGACCCAAACGCCGCATATTAGCTGAAGTGATTAATCCGAGACACCCCCGCTATCGCCAAAATGGTGTAACATCGAAAAAGGATGATATGAGTTTCCGACAATGGCGGTCTCAATACTGCCACTGCACATCTTTGGGCGTCCATCACAGCAGACTTGCACAGAGCCCGCCGATTTATGTTGGCTTTGAGACATAATTCATATAGCGAGATTGCGATTGGTTTGGCGGTTGTTGGTTGTTAGTATTTTGCTAATTTGCAAGGGTCAATCACAGACGCCTGGCACTTCCAGGCTACCCCTGCGCTTCATATTCTCCATACCATTACCCTGCTTATCCACAGTTACTCTCCCTGCGCCTCCTCAATTGTCATCACCATTTTGTTAGCAAGTATGCACTGATGAATGGGCCAAAGCATTGGCTTGGCAATAAAGTGGAGGGGAAAGTGGAAACGTCACAAGATAATGCAGCTGGTCAGGAGCGGCTGGTAGATTTCACCTGGTTCATCAGAGCCGACTCTGAGATTCGGTGGCCGGCATTGATTTTCTCATTTCCTTCGCCATTAAGTGTAATAACACGTTTTTTTTCATTCTCAGTGCTTCACCTTCCCGTCCAACTTCCCACCCTATAAGCCCATATTGGGAAGTAGCAGAGTTGAATTACCCTGTAAGCTTCCTAACTTGGCTGGCTCAATTTATGTATTGGATACATACCTTCGTCGATGTCCACGATGTTTAGCAGTACTAGGAGAAAAAGTGAGGAAAAAGGGGACTAGATTAAAGGAGCGAAGGGGTCGCTTATATATCCATTTGTCTGTGTGGCTCGAATTGAAACTTTCCGCGCCACTGCAGCAGATGTGAAACATGGCGCACAACGGCCGCACATATATAAAAGGCTACCAGCACATCATATTTCTCAGTCCTTTTCGCAACCTTCAATTAGTCATGAAAGCTTCTTAAACGCAAAATTTCACTGCCTACTTATCTTCAAGATGCGAAATGATTTATCAAAGAGTCTGGGACGTTGACATACTTTGGGACAAGTTTTTCCATGAAGGCCCTCATTTCGTCCCTGAGGACAAATTTCTCAGTCAGCTTCGATATTCCATAGAGTCCCGAGGATAATTTTGAGATGCTGCAACAATCCAGGGAAATGTTCATTTGGAAATCTGCCTTTCCGTGTGCAGATACGCCTCGTGGATTCACAAGGGTATATTTCGTTTGTGGTCAACAGATATACCTACACAGAAAGTGAATGGCACAGTGACGGTATACTCGGATTCCAAAGCTTGGATTAGAAAAGAAATCAGACAAGAGTCTGAAGAAGTGACTACCATTGTGAAATCTGCAGTGGACATGAAATCGTGACACGGGTCTTCCAGTGTTGCATGAGTTCCGAAAATGGCTACGTTGAGGGGTCTGTGGTATAACCCTTCGTGAATTGTCTAAAAATCATCCTTCCAGAACGTCAAAAAATGCAAATATCATCAGTGTGATCTTGGTATGCAAGGTCAACACGGAAGGAAGATAAGGAAGATAACTGAAATCATTGCTAAATCCTACAATTGGCGTCTTTGGCTCCAATGGATATCACAGGTCCCCAGTGCCACTTAAAAGGGCCACATTTAACTTTCGGGCCAAAGAGGGCCCACTGGTAAGAAATAATACCTTCCCTAACTAAGATGCAATGAAGTATCTACCAAACCGGTCAGTCCACAATTCCCACCGTTATCCATCTTCATCTATTGATGCGCTACTACTTACCTCTAGGACCATAGACTATAGATGCCGCTGCTACTAAAAGCTGCCACTATTTCTGTGTGCTTCTACTGTCCAGTTTAGCCACTATAACATCTACAATGGTTGCCTCCAAATTGGCTTTGTCCCTGCCTTCGTTCCTGACTTGCTCCTTCCTCACCTCTAAACTGTCTATTGTTACTGTCTACCTGCAAGTGTCGTCTCCTTACTGTCCGCCTGCAAACCGCCTACTTGTACACCGTCTATTTGTACCGTCTATTTGTACCGGCTATTTGTACCGTCTATTTGTACCTTCTATTTGTACCTTCTATTTGTACCGTCTATTTGTACACCGCCTACTTCCAGGCTGGCAACCCCCCTGTATCTTTCTACACTTTCTTCTCCTACACTTGCTTGCACTTTCAATCAATGTAAATCCTGCAGTTTCCATGTCTCGATGCGCTCCCCTCTTGCTGGCTATTTATTGTCTGACTCCTCATCAAGGTGCATGGGCTCTGCAGCTCTCGCGATACGGCAAATGCAAGGCGGCACCTGCATATAAGCACTTGAGTCGTGCAATATTTCCTCAGTCTTTCCGCATTTGGACCCACCTGAAGGTGTACATTTGCCGAATCCGCTTGGGGGTGGCCGAATGGGTATAACTCCAATCTATGGGCCATGTGGACAAAGCAGCTCGAACGTGGGATGTACGGGCGAACATGCCCGCGTGCGGGGTGCGGGGCCGATGGCGTGCCGTGTCTTGTCGGGTCGTGTCGCGCCCATGACCGAGCCCGGCGTGGACGGCATTTCGCAGCATCGGCCGCAAATCTCATCACTTTCTCGGCATAGTCTCCAACCCTCTCCGCCGCCACATTTCTGCCAGGCCCACTATTCAGGTGAAGGCCACTCCGCTGAATAACTGAGGTGCCCATAGAATTCCCTAGTCCCGTTTCCGTCCAAGTACAAACACCAAAGGAGACAACAGAGCCCACTAGACGCATTTACAGTGGTTGTAAAAAGCGCCAAGGATAACAAGTCAGGATTTTGTTTGGCGCCAGATTGCAGGTGTTGTGTTTCCTGGACTAGACTGACCAGATACTGGCCACCTGTTCCTTTTCCGCTGCCCAGAAACCAGTGGTGTCCAGGTATTGGAGACTGCCCCATAACCGGAGACTGCCAGACTCTCAAACCGGCAACTGACCAGGCATAATCGACTGAGCAAGGCCCTTAGGGATAGAAGCAGCAGACACTTCCAGACTTGTCATTAACCGCCAGATCTGTCTTTCAATCATCCCTTTGCATTCGTCATTGATTTGACCATTTTCATTTGAGCTGACCATTGCATTGACTCTGACCAATTCATTGGCTCTGACCATTTCATTGACTGACCAGCTCATCGACTCTGACCAACTCGTCGACTCTGACCACTTCATTGGCTCTGACCATTCACTCATTTGATCTGACCATTTTCATCGACTTTGACCACCCCTCCTCGTGGATTTGACCTTTCCATTCACTCATCAATTTGGCGGTTTCAACCACAATCTGTCCAGACGCCCCCGATTGTCTCCTTTCATTGACTCAAAAGCCGCAACTGGCGACCCTTTGATCAGAATCCAGAAGTCTCAACGGCATCAGTGTTAACCCCCCTGAGCCGATATTCCAATTCATTGAGTGCGTCAGCTTTACCCCCTCAGTGGTTACATTCAGATACGCCACGGTGCATCCTCAATTGTTCGTCTGCGGACCCGTGCACCGGGAACTTCCATTATTCAAACAATCCCCGTCACAGCAAACAAATCCCGCAACTAGGAGCATACATACAAGGTCTGCTCCATAGCCCCATAATCCAATTGCCCTTCCGCAAATTTCCATTTGTTTGATATTATTTCTGGTTGTCCTGCATGCTCGCCTCCCCGGACTTCTTCCCTCACCATTCCGCGCACACTTCCCCCCAAACCCCGTCATCCCAGTGCATCGACCCCATTCCTGCCTTTATGGGACACTCGGGCCTGAAGCTCCTTCTCAATGATAAGCTGAGTCCCGTGTTGCGAGAGGGTGCCGCTTTTCCGCCCAAGGAGTGTCGAGGTTACCCCTCTATTCACCATGTCCTTACCGAAGGCTCGCCCTCCTCTATGTGCTTCTCTCCCACCGACAGAGCTGGGCTATTTTTGCTGCCCGTCGCTTCACATAACTCTCAGGACTCTGCCTCGTTGTCGGCGTCCTCGGTGACTGCAAACTACACCCTCAAAGACCCGCTGGTGAACTTGGTCCACACGCGAAACTTCTCGCCGTTGCTTTCCTTGCCGATTGAGATCCTTCACCAGATCATCGAGATTGTCTACTACGATGAAAACTCCAGCTCCATTCCTGCCAACTTGGAGAAGTTTCTGAAGACCATCCCCGTGCTCCTGAAGCCTTTTAACCAGCTCGCCATCCGCTTCCTCTACAAGTACGCCATCTTCAACCGGCCCAACTCATTCGAGCGCTTTCTCCTGAACATCACCAAGCAGCCGGATATCGGCCAGTACGTGGAATTCATGGACTTTCAAACTTTTACGTCCATAGGCTTGGGGCGCACCGGTCGCATGAATCAGGAAATTCAAATGGTCACCTCCGCTACCATCCAGTTGGCGCTTCTGCTTTGCCCCAACTTGATCGAGTTCCAAGCCTCGGAAAACATCCAGGACGATATGGATGCCTCGGTGTTGCTGGTGCTTTTCAACCGCATGCCCAAAATACAGGCTCTCGACTTTTGCGGTGCATCGTCTAAGCAGTTTGCAGAGGCCTTCGACCAATTGGTGCTTGCTCAAGAATCGGGCGAAGCTTTGGATCATCTTTTTAAGATCTCCTTCCACGACTGCTCCAACCTCCTGCTCCGGGTGTTTGAGAAATTGCTTCCCCATTTCGGCCATCTTCGAAGATTGGATCTTACCCACACTTCCATCACCTCGTCGGCATTGCTACATAGGCTTCCTGAAACATGCCGCTTGACCCATTTGTCCTTGGCTCGCTGCCTGAAGTTAACCACCAAGGACTTGATCCAGTTTCTCACCCAACATCCTGCAGTCTGCAACGACTCGCTTGAATGGCTCAATCTCCAGATCGACTCCAATGTGGTGTCCCCTTTGAACGATCAGTACCTTCTTTTCACCATCAACAATTTGAAAGCTCCGAAGTTACGCTACCTCAACTTGGGCGGGATGTCTGTGAACAAGCAAGTGCTCTCGGTGATCAAAAGCCGATTCCCAAAGCTAGAAAGTTTGGCCGTTTCTCACTCCAAATTCGACATGGCGGATCTCCTCTACCTTTTGCATGAAAATGACACGCTTCAGTTTCTCGACGTGACCAATTGCAAGGGCCTCGACCGGCGAAACCTCCTGACTTTCTTGAAAAAGTGCTTTGAATCGGCACTCAATGCCATAGAATTCGACTACAAGACCCTTTACGACTTGACTGCTGGAGGGCACTTCACTATTCAGCCCGTGCAGACGGACTTTCTGATCAACAGTACAAGCTACCTTCCGGTGATTTGGAAGTTCTTCGACAACGAGGGCAGAAGGGCATGGATATACAAGATCGAGTCCTCGCATCCGTCGTACGACACATTGATATCGGGGAAACCAGGAAATACTACGCAAATGTCTAATATGGTGTACTACGACTTGGAGACAGGCGCCAAGATCGAAACGAAGGTGGGCAAACCGGACTTTCTTCGCTATGCGTCGCGAAAGATCAACTGTTCAATTGGCTACTTCAATTTGAACACTACCAAGAAGAAAAAGTACTTGCAAGGCGAACTCCTGGAAAACGTGTGGCCGGCCGAGTTCAGCCAGCGAGGCATTTACAACTACTACTCGCTCAATGTGAAGTAGGGGCCCGCGTGATGACTCACGTGCGTATAGCCTGCACGTGGGAGCGGGACTGGGAGTGTGGCAGTGGGTCGCGGGTCACGTGCAACAACGACACGTGACCCGTTTCGAGGCAATTGCGGGGTGCGTTCCTCGGCTTGAAAGTGTGATCTCTTCCCCGACACACGCAATGCCCGAGCTTTCAGAAATCAGGAATCCATTAAACACCGAGAGCGTTGGCAATTACTTGGCTAAGCTTCCAGAATCCGCCATTCTTGGTAAGCGTGTGCCCGATTTCGTCGCCCCCTTCACTGCCAAACAGTTCACCTTTGGTCAGTCCAACCCCACATATTTGATCGTTGGGGACGATGGCAGGAAGTACGTTTTGAGGAGAAAGCCCATGGCCAACGCCAAGCTAGTGTCGAAATCGGCCCACGCTATTGAACGGGAGTTTTACATGTTGAATGGTATCACGTTGTGCAACGACTCCGCCCCCGACGCAAAAAAGGTACCCGTGCCCCAGGTTTATGTCTTGTGTGAGGACGAGAGCGTAACAGGGGCGGTGTTTTACATCATGGAGTATATTCTGGGACGGCCCATTAAACGGCCTGACATGCCCAAAGTGCCGGACCACCAAAAGAACATGTACTGGAGCTCCATCAGGGAAACCATCAGCGCCATTCACCTGGTGGACTGCAAGAAGCTTCTTGAGTATCTACCAGAGCAACACTTTCCGCAGTTCAAGAAGCCAGCGCAACCCGATCCACCCACATACTTCCAGCGGCAGATCAAGACCTTGAGTGCGGTGCAGGCATCGCAAGCACAAGTGGTTACACCAATTCCTGATTTCGAGCGGATATGCAAGTGGATCTTGGAAAGGGCTCCACGAGACCCGGGCCAGGTGACACTAGTGCATGGAGATTGCAAGATCGACAATTTTCTTTTTCATGAGTCCGAGCCGCGCGTGGTGGCGGTGTTGGATTGGGAGTTATGCACCCTTGGGCACCCCATGTTCGACTTGGCAAACTTCCTTCAGATGTACGTGTTCTCCAGCGGCATGAACCAGATGATGTTTCCCGATACGGAAATCGGCTCAGACAACACAGAGTCGGTGCGCTTTTTGCGTTGGGCGCTCGAGCTTTACCAGAGAAAGTTTGGGCACGAGTGGCGTGCGAACGATCCCAAGAACAACCCCATCGATTTGTGGCGGATGGGTTCCGTGTTCGGTCTTTTGCGCATATGTGTCATTTCGCAAGGCGTGGCTATGCGGAGCAAGAACGGCACTGCCAGTTCTGCGTCGGCAGACTTTGTTGGGGGTCTTTACTTTCCCTTGAGCGAGTTGGCCGTAGAGTTGATGGAAGAACCTTCCAAATTGTGAGTGCTCCATTATAGGAATTGACTGAAGTTTGTTGCAACGGAGGGATTTCTGGAAAGTGTCTTTGTCTATTCCATACCAGCAGACGTGTGACTGGGACATTCTGTCTTATATCTGTCTTATATCTGTCTTATGTGAAGCGGGTTCAAGGTGTGATATCACCAGAGCGCTTCACTGATTATTATCAGCCTGCTGCTTTGGAATTTACAACTCCGGTGTCGGAATGGGGTCAGACGCTGCCAGTGCTTTTCTGGTATCCAAATCTGCTACCATCCCAACCTGCTAATCAATCCCACGCTATTCAAATCTGCTACGCTAGATGTACCGCTCCTAACGTGGCATTTGGAAAGTACAACGACGCTCGCCTCGCAAATGCCGTTCCAGTTGAGCCATTGCTCTTTGCTCGAAACTGCTATTTTCTAATCGGCTTCTCCTCAAGGTCCGCACTCTCGGGTATACATTCAGTGGTGCGTTCTATTTCTGAGAACCAGGAATGTATCGTATCGATTCTGTATTCTTGTAAAACACCTCGTATTTTGAACCTGCCATAACCGTGGCGCCAGTGGGCGTCAACATTTCGACTAACTTGCTTCGTACACCACCTGTGTAGAAGGACTACATCACAACAATTCCGTGTTGCAATGTCCTTTAGGGGTGGTTATTACCCATTTTTACGTACCTGTATAGTGGTACGCCAAAGAACAAGTTGAAAGAGAAGTGGCGGAGCT